>JAGFNQ010008997.1:0-43078 GCA_024364735.1 Boesenbergia rotunda | reverse complement strand
TTGGTTTTTCTTGTTGTTAATGAACTGTGAATCGAGTTTTGCTTCGTTGTGTTCTTCTATCATTGCTTAGCTGTGGGATTTGTTGAGTATTCTATTTGGTGTTGTGCAATAGCTTGCCGTGAGGGTGGAACTCGATTAGATCCGAGTTTTCTGTTATCAAGGTTGATCAGTAGGTTGTTTATGTTAGAATTGGTTTTAGATTTTGGATTTCAATTTGTTTTCGGTTCTTAATTGAGCTCGGTTTTGGAAAATAACTGGAATTGAATTGGGATGAGTTCATTTGGAAGATCGGTAGATTAACCTATTTGGAATCCGATTTTGTTTCATTTCTGTTGATTCTGTTAGGAGTCATACCTCTCAACCCCAAGCTTGATGTAGAGTGATCCATCTTACTCACTCAACTGCGTGGTTTTGAAGCCACTGTTCTATTTTGTGATTTGGAAATTTAATTGGTGGAGCTGAGAATGATGTTGGAGATTGAATGGATTATTGAGTTGGTTACTGATGGCATGTTGGGTGATTTGGGATTTTGGATGACACCGTGAGTTTCATGTATTGGGTTTGTATTTGGATATAGATTGGTGTCTCGTACTTGGGTTTTCCACTACTGTGAGAAATGGGTGTTGATATGGGTTGTTGTGATTTGTGTATCCTGTCGTGTACCACCTGTGGAATCCAAGATTTGAACTATGACCTGGGTGATTTGCATAGAGATGGTTTTTCCCTTAGCCATGTGTTGGGTTAGGATTATGGTCTGGGATTAACTCGGAGGTTGATCCCTAATTAAGGCTAATTCTAATTTAAATTAGTGTTAGTCTAATTTTGTGGTTTAGTGTTGGGGTAAACCACACGGTGGTTGAGTTGGGCTAATCCGAATACGATTTGATGTCTAGTTTAGTTAGCATCATTTGTATTGATGGCTTATATTATGTTTCATGGATACAGGATATTAACTTGAGCAGTTGGTTGCGGACTATTGTGGGACTGAGGGTTCCATTTGCATACAGACTCTTCTACTTTGAGGCGGGTACCCTTTGACTTATCTTTTAGATATTGTCATATTGCTATGCATGGTTGGTTATAGATAGCAGTAAGATTATACGCTAGCCTGAGTTATTATGCCTGTCCTGGATACTTGTTAGTTATCCCTGAGTTATTATGCATGTTCTGGATACATGTTAGTTATCCCTGAGTTATTATGCCTGTCCTGGATACTTGTTAGTTATCCCTGAGTTATTATGCCTGTTCTGGATACTTGTTAGTTATCCCTGAGTTATTATGCATGTTCTGGATACATGTTAGTTATCCCTGAGTTATTATGCATGTTCTGGATACATGTTAGTTATCCCTGAGTTATTATGCCTGTTCTGGATACTTGTTTGTTATCCCTGAGTTATTATGCATGTTCTGGATACATGTTAGTTATCCCTGAGTTATTATGCCTGTTCTGGATACTTGTTAGTTATCCCTGAGTTATTATGCCTGCCCTGGATACTTGTTAGTTATCCCTGAGTTATTATGTATGTGTATCTATCATACACCATCCTTGCACTGTTGCATGCCGGCGATCAGCGACTCCCTTGTGGTTGAGCCTAATCGTCTTCCGGTACATGATATGCACGCACGACCACTCATGGGTTAGTGGATACTGTAGATGTGTGCATTTGCCCTGTATTGCTCCGTTCGGCCACTATGAGGAGGGTGAGCGCGGGCGTGGTAGCAGCCAGGGATCCCTTCTCGTACTGAGCCACGAGGAGATGAGAGCGGAGCTCCCCCATTGCTTGGGGTAGGGGGGTGGTCCCCCGCCAGCATCCTGTCCACCCGGTCACTCAGGAGCAGTGATAGCAGGGTGCGTACAGTTGTCATAGCCCTACCCGTTCAGACGTCCCTATGACAGGTGTACGATGATCTGTCTGGTGTCAGGGGTGACACATATTATTGCACCATGTGCATACTATGCATCGTGCATTGGTTGCTGCACTTATTTGCTGCACTTGTTGACATCGCATATACTGGAGACTTGTATTTGAGATATATGTCTAATGATATTCCCTTGGTTACTTATTATCCTCTTTTCAGGTTAGCTGGATTCTGGTATGTATCTACCTCAGTATTTCCAGTACTTGTTTTTTTTCATATTGTTGATATGAGACTGTATTAACGTAGATGCTTATTGTTATTATAACATACTATGTATATCTGCTGGGTATTCGCTGAGTTATGGACTCACCCCGTTGCCATATAATTTATTTCAGATTGAGATATTTGGAGTCGCCAGAAGAGTCCAGCAGCCAGTCCCTACCCATCGCAACGACATGGTTTCGTTTTGTACTTAGTAGTGTCTATTTTTTATATTTACTTATTGGACTTGTATATGTCTTGGGAGTGTTGTCGTGTGCCCTAAGGGGTTTTTGTATTGGTTGTTTCGTCGTAAGTCGGACCGGTCCGCAGTCAGGTATGATTTACTTGGTTGTCGGGTACTTTTACGTTGTGTTTATCTATTTTGGAGGCCTGAGGCCAAATATATATAATTAAACTGCGTGGTGATGTCTATTATGTTCTGTGTATGTGTAAATTGTCCGCCGGACAGGGGAGGTGCTGTCCGATTTTCTATTGGATCAACGGCTCCTGAGTCTCGGGGCGTGACACAAGTATTCTTTACTTGGTCTCTTTAGACTGGTGAAATTAGCCGAATCTACCGATCCAAGACCCAAACTAGTTAGACCAGAAGTTACCAAAAAGTAATTTTGAAGATGAAATTTCACTAAAAGGCTTTGTCTAGGAAAGGGTTGATGATCCAATAAGGCTACGGCCAAAGAAGGCCTTGTGCCTCGCCAAGACCTGGAAGCCAATTTTTGAAATTCAAATTCAATTTACTCTTTGTTAAATTCGAATCTAACACAAATTTTCAGTTAATTTTAGATTCAAATATCTCTTTTCAAAATAAATTTAAATTGGGTTTAAAAATTAATTTAACTTTTCAAAATTAATCATGGCCTTTTCAAAATAAATCCTTCTATTAAAATATGCATCTCACAAAACAGTTAAGGATATCCTGTTTTGTCACTTAGAAATGGGTGAGATGCTTAGGACCTAAAAGTTGAGTCCAACCCAACCAACTCTTTCAAATTCAATTCAATCTTAATTAAACCAATTAAATTCAATTCAATCTTAATTAAACCAATTAAATTCAATTCAATCTTAATTAAACCAATCGAATTAATCAAATCTTAATTAAATCTTTCAAATTAATTAAATCTTAATTAAACCAATCGAATTAATCAAATCTTAATTAAATCTTTCAAATTAATCAAATCTTAGTTAATTCAATTAAATCAAAGTCAAATCTTAATTAATTCAATTAAATCAAAATCAAATCTCAATTAAATCAAAATCAAATCTTAATTAATTCAGTTAAATCAAAATCAAATCTTAATTAAATCAAATCAAATCTTAATTAAATCAAAATCAAATCAATTAAATTCAATTAAATTTTAATAAATTAAATTTAATTCAATCAAATTCAAATTTAATTCATCTGACTTTTAACATTCAAATTTAATCTAACTAACTTTAAAAATTCAAGTTAAAATTCTAATTAATTTCAAAATCCTCAAAAATCATTTTTTTTAAAACTAAGGTTTAATGTTTCAAATTTAACCATTTTTTTTGTTAAAATTAAATATTTGTCTCACACAACCCATAAGGTTAACATGTTTGACCACGTAGAACCGGGTGAGACATCTAGAACCTAAAAGCATGATTCACTATCCTTTTAAATAAAATAATGTTTGCAAAAATTATTCAAACTTACCTCTAATTTTTAATTTATTGTACTATACCCTACTTTTTCATTTATCATATTTTTTTTTTCAAATATCACAATAAATAGAGTCTAGGGCTTATTCTGATTTAGTCAAAATAGTCAACCCTAGTCCATATAGTCAAACCTGGTCAACACTGAAGTCCCTTAAGGAACTTAGATAAAAGACAGAATGTGTCGGATACAGGAGGAGTTCTTCTTAATTTTTTTCGAAAAATTTAAAAAATCTTATGCTTTAAAACTTATTCAAAAACCCTCGATATTACTATCTCTTTGAAAAATTATTATCATGATTTTCGAAAACTGCGCTATCATTTCAAGTTATGTTTTCAAAAATTTATCTTGAAAGTTATCATATTCAGAAAATTGTTCAAAATTATTCTTTTGATTTTAATAAAACCTAAAGACACAGAGGAAGGTCCACTTCATGATCTACAAGGACTTCATGATCTACAGAGGAAGAACACGAAACTCGTGGCTTTGCGAAGTCATCCCAAAGATACTCGGCATGGACGCGAATAGAGGCGGAGTTTCCAAGGGACGCTTACGGTTGGATCTCATCCCTTCCTTTGAGTTACGTGAGGTAATATGTAAATTAGTTTACGTTTCTGCAGAATTTTAAATATATGATCATGTCTACACAAGATAAAATTACATGCTTAGATGTGTGGTTAAATAATCTGAGAAATTATTTATGCTAAACCTTCCGCTGCACGTAATTACTTTTAAAATTACGAACCCGCATCCATGTCAACATGCACCCCGTCCCAACATGGTCTTGGTGAGATGTGAAAGTCATGTTCTCCCTAAACTAAGGGTTCATGCATTTCTACCAAGGCATTTTAAACTTTGATCATTCACCTAGAATGTCAATTAATGTCAATGCCCTTAATTTCAATAAATAAATCAATGCATGATAATGACTATGATATGCATCATATGAGAATTAAAAATATATTATAACTAAATGATGCATGTTTGACATGACATGTAAT
Source organism: Boesenbergia rotunda (assembly GCA_024364735.1). Lineage (NCBI taxonomy): Eukaryota > Viridiplantae > Streptophyta > Magnoliopsida > Zingiberales > Zingiberaceae > Boesenbergia > Boesenbergia rotunda. Next base: position 38,260 of record JAGFNQ010008997.1, on the reverse strand, counting down.
ATTTTCATAACAAAATATGAATGATGAATTATGATGTCATGGCATGTGATAGGGCATACATCGCATGACATAGTAGCATAAGAGAAAATACTAGATTTCCTATCTAAGTATCAATAACTCATCGCTAAGCCATTGATAATCCTAATTTTGCCCCTAATTTCCAATATAATGTCAAAACTCCCCAACTTGACCTATCTTTGGATTCTAACCTAGTTGTGCCAACTTTATTAAGTTCAATCTTTCAAACATATGATTTGGCACAATTTTTACTCCTCCTAGAGTAAACAAATAACTGCTTCATTTTCAAGGGTAGTAACTCCTTGAAAATGTCCCAAAGTACCAACTTCATCAAGGTTGGGTTAACTACCCTTCCCAATTTGAGTTGATACTCCCTAAACCTATCTAGGGTGTGGCGAACACACTTTTAGGAACCCAAAACCTATTGGTGCTCCTTGGGTGTCTAGGTATTCATTAGGGATAGCTTCCCTTGATACCTTCCTAATAACTTTTTTAGGCTTCTCCGAAGCCTTAGTCATGTTGGTCTTATCTTGGTCAACCCTAAGGATGACTTCCCTTGTGGCCTTGACTTGACTCGTTGACCTAGATTGAATCCCATACCTATATTATGGAACTTTATGATAAGATGAACTATCGTCCTTGGTTTTAGGTTTGTATCTCAAACCTTTCTTGCTCCTAAAGAGTCCTTGATTTCCTAAATCTATGTTTTGATCCTTAGGTCCCTTTAAGAAAATTTTCTATTCTTTTGAGGGCTTTTTCTAATGTTTCAAGTTTGGACCTCAAAACTTGATTTTCAATCATTACTTTCTTAAGGCTTGGTTTTCTAAGATTGCCTTAGTGATTTTTCTTTTTGGCCTTGTTTTGGGTAGGTCTACCATTAAATGATCTAAAATCTTCCCTATCCTTAGATGTGGTAGTCCTAGCATGGAAGACTCTATATTTTTTCTTAGGTTTTTCATACCTCCTATTTTCATGATAAATAGCATTTAAATGATAATAATTATTTCTAGCATGCATATTATCATGACTTAAATAAGTACCATTACCTAATGGTACCTTAGTCTTGATCTTGGAGGCTCTCCCTTGATTTGAGCTTCTCCTCTTTGTTTTGGTCAGATCCTTCCCCTTTGGGTGTTACTTGCACCTCCTTCTTGACCAATTTGGGACATTTACTCTTATAGTGTCCTCTTTCCCTACACTCAAAATAAATGATATGATTTTTATTTTTACAAATTGAAATAGTTATACCTTCATCGGGTGTAGAGGTGACACTCGATTCTTCTTCTTCTTTATTGACTTTGAAAAATGATGTTGAAGCTTTTTCTTGTTCCGGGGTCAATGTCAAAATTTGCTCCCCCTCAATCCTTGAAGTAGAAGCTTCTTGAATTTCATCTTCGGATGTTGAGAATCTCTCAACTTCCATATCTTCTTCATCGGATGAATCTCCCTCTTCGGATTTGTCTTGATTTGGTACAGTGGAGGGATCTTCATGAAGCTTTGCCCATTTGCTCCAAAGCTCTTTGGCATCTTTAAATTCTCCAATCTTGTCCAAGATGGTGCTCGGCAATAGATTTACCAATAACTTGGTCATTTTGGCGTTGACCTCACATCTCTTGATTTGCTCCTCATTCTATCTACTCTTCTTGAAGAGCTTTCCTTTGGTGCTTGTTGGAGCTTCAAAACATAGCATTAGAGCAAACCATTGCTCTATCTCCATCATGAAGAAATTTTCAATCTTTGACTTCTAAAGATCGAAATTTGCCTTGTCAAATAGTGGAGGTGTCCGGGTGTCGTAGCCAAACTCCATTTTTGAAGTTGAACCCTCTTAATGATGGCTTCTTGAAATTAGGATTTCTTCAAACCTCTTCTTCTTCCTCTAGCTCTTGCTCTCTCGGCGATGAGTCCAAAGAAGAGCGACCTTGCTCTGATACCACTTGTTAGGACTGGTAGGAGAGCTAAAGGGGGGGGTGATTAGCTTCGATCATTGCACATTGATGATTTGTTGCGGCGGAAGCCTTGAGCAATGCTAACACCTCTATTTTACTTGGTATCCACCTCCTTGAGGTGACTAATCCAAGGGTCCACTCTTCTCACTTTCTTATACACTATGAAAGATCTCCTTCTTGAGGTGGAGAAACCTTTTACAAACTTTCAAGAAGATACAACAAGAATCCAAGCAAACACAAAAGAAATCTTACAAGATTTACACAACTTAGCTCTCTTTGCTTTCCTTGCTATCTTCAAGCTTGGAATCACCACTTGATCCTTGGAAATGCACCAGCACTAAGCTCCAAGGACTCACATGAAACGACGATGAAGGAGGAGGAAGCTGCGCGAGTGATGCCGAGCCAATCCGCTTCAAACCTGCGTGAAAACCCTATATACACGATGCCTAGGGTTCCTTAATCGATTGCTCAATCGACCCCAATCGATTACCACATCAGACTTAGTCGTTCAATGACTAGTTTTTGAAGCTTAATCGATTAGCCAATCGATTAAGAATAACCTTAATCGATTGCTGAATCGATTCAGCACCTTTCTGTGCTCTCACGTCATACTGCGGTAATAGATTGCCCGATCGATTACCGACCCCTTAATCGAGTGACCAATCGATTAAGGGAAGGCTGAATCGATTGCCCAATCGATTCAGCCACCTTCTGTTCTCGCAACTCATTTCTCCCAATCAATCACCTAATCGATTCACACCTTTCTTAATCGATCACCCAATCGATCAAGAAAGCTTCTGTTCGCGAGAAATCAATCCTAATCGATTACCCAATCAATTGATCCCTTGCCTAACCTTTGCCAACCTTGACCTGTTAGGACTTCTTTACCAAGTGTCTGATCAACCCTTTGACCAACTTGGATTTTCCTTGCCTAGCTCCCAATTAGGGCTTAACCTGGTTCCCAACCAGGTTTGCCTAACCCTCGAGTTAGGTCTAGTCTCTCGGTAGACTTCCACCTTGCTAGTGTGCGATCTCCCGGATCCACCTGGACTTTACCTAGTCCCACTAGGTGTGCCTAGTCCCCCTAGGACTTTTCCCTTGTCAGCGTGCGATCTCCCCGATCCACCTGGACTTCACCTAGTCCCGCTAGGTGTGCCTAGTCCCCCTAGGACTTTTCTCGTGACAACGTGCGATCTCCCCAATCCACCTGGACTTTGCCTAGTCCCACTAGGTGTGCCTAGTCCTCCTAGGACTTTTTGTTAGATCGTTGATGTCTTGCTAGAGGGGGAGGGGTGAATAGCAACTTTTCTTCTTCTTCCTACAATTGTTAGTGCGCAAGCTGAAAATACTAAGTAAAAACAAAACTAACAACTATGACACACCTATTTACGTGGTTCGGAGATAAAAACTCCTACCTATGAGTTCATCTTGTTTTAGATGGGAGTAGCCGTGGGAATTGGATGATTTCCCCAATAGTACATGATCTGGGTTACTTTCCTTTGGCATGTGTGGAGGTTGTGTATTGGTTTGGCCATGTGGTGTGATCCGAGATTTGGGTTGGATTTTTTATTCGGATTGTTCTAGGATTGAAGCTACTGTCGTGAGCATGATGGATGAAAGCTCATTGGGTTTTAGTAAGGTTAAGTTCTGAGTTGGTGTATAGATTATTCCCTTAAGTTGGATCACTAACTGTGAGCTTGTTTGGTGGTCGTGTGATCCCTTGCTATTTGAATGTATAATTTCTAGATCGATTATGGTGCAGCTGATCATTAGTGGGATGGATGAGTGAGGAGTTTGTTTCATCTGATTGGTTTTAGTCAAAGCTAATCATGTTATTAGATTTAGTTAAATGGTTATGATAATTTAGAATCAATCCTAAATGGTTAAAGTGATTCGTTTAGCTTAGTATTATATATAAATTTTTGTTATATAGCTAAACATTATCCTTTGATATAGGACACTAATTGATTTCAGATTACTTAGACTGGAGCTTTCGGATACACGTTATATTTTGAGGCGGGTACTTCTCCTTTGATTCCTGTAGATTCGTTTACCTTAAATGCATGGTCGTTTTACTTGCTAAGTAGAATTGCTTTACCTTAAATTTATTTGCCTTATTTTTCCTACTTGATACTTATTCTTGCTTGACCTTTGAGTAGTAATTCAAATTGTTCAGTTATACAGTCTCGTCTTTTGGCTTCTGGTCTAAAAGGTATTGTGTGTGTTGTAGAACTATCATTTGACCTATCTAGGGTTTGGTTGGCATTAGATAACCCTACCCAGTATATTAGTGCATGTTTATTTACTTTGGTATGGATTGTGCTTTTCGTATGTTTACTTACTTTGGTATTATTTGTGTTTTCTGTATCGTATGGACTGCATGGTTTTGGGTTTGATTGAGGTGGTGTATATTAGTAACATACACCATAGCATTCATATCGATGACCGCTAGCTCCCTTGTAGTTGAGATGGGTCCTCGGGTATATTTTCCTGTTGTGCCACGCTCAATTTGGGTTGCGTGCAAATAGTTGATACTCCCAGGTGTTTGGAGTCCCCACAGGTGTTTTGGAAATTTTCATATCAGGGTCACAGTTGTTGTGGTGTATTTGCATAACCCCAGGTGCTTGGCGCTTGTATTTTGTCCACTCAACCTATATAATATAGCGGTGGTTGGTGTGTGTACAGTAGAGGTTATGACATTATGCGCATATTATGCATTGTGCATTTACTTGTGTTTGTTGCATTTTTTGAGCTATGATTGCTGCATTTGATTGACATGCATTTATGGTTATGATTTGCATTTTATTATATGATCTAGATATGTTCGGCGGTATTAGCAGTTTATGGAGGTGTTAGAGGGATTGCTGATTTTGCCCTTGTTACAAGGTTTTCAAGTATGTTTTATTTTGTATAGATGCATTTAGTTTAAGTTTCTTATTTCCGGAGACTGTATACTCTTTGCTATCTTTATGCTTGTTTTATCCTTTTTATATATCATGCATTTATCTGTTCTTATACCCGCAGAGTTCCATCCGGAACTCACCACCCCTCGTTCTTCTTTTTGTTTTAGGTAGTTGATAGTCGCGTCTCATGCCGCCAGGAGAGGATCAAGCTGCTAATCCCCGCTTGAGTATTCTGATTGTTTCTGTATTTTCGTGGTATTTTATTACACTGGTGTCGTTTTGGTTTTAATATCATTTCGGATGGAATTTGGCTTTCCGTTAAACATGTGTTGTTTACTTCCGCTGGATTTTAAGTAGTTGTATTTTAACTTATGAAGATTTATTTATTATGTGTTACTATTTGTCAATTATGCTATTTTTAACTGCGTGGTTGTGGTTGTGTAAATGTCAACCGAGTATGGCTGAGCTATATTGTTATGGTGGTGGAGTGATATATGTATAAGTTTCAGATTGTCCGTCGTACAGGGGAGGTGTTACCCGATTTTCGAGCGAGAACGAGCCTCTAGGGGTGTGACAATTTAGTGGTATCAGAGCGAAGGTTCTACGATGCCGTATGTATTTGTATTTTGGATTTTCCGAGGGTGTCTAGTTAATTTGGGAGTTTTTGTTTTGAATTTTTATAGAGTTTATCTGATACCAATTTAGTGGTATCAAAGCATAGGTTGTCGAGTTAAATCGGAAGTTTTGTTTCGGATTCTTCTAGAGCTTATCTGATACCAATTTAGTAGTATTTGAGCGTAGGTTATAATGCCTACCTATATTTATGTTTTGGGATTTGCGTATTTCTTTTAGAGTGTATCTAATACCAATTTAGTGGTATCAGAGCGAGGTTTGCGATACCTGCTTATTTTCAGTTTCAGTTTTTTGTAGAATGTATCTGATACCAATTTAGTGGTATCAGAGCGAAGGTTTGCAATACCTGTTGTTTTCAGTTTTGGTTTTTTTTGTAGAATGTATCTGATACCAATTTAGTGGTATTAGAGCGAAGGTTTGCGATACCTACTTGTTTTCGATTTCAGATTGTTTGTAGAATGTATCTGATACCAATTTAGTGGTATCAGAGTAGAGGTTTGCGATACCTGCTTGTTTTCGGTTTCATTTTTTTTTTGTAGAATGTATCTGATACCAATTTAGTGGTATCAAAGCATAGGTTTACAATGCTTACATGTTTTATGATTTCTTTGGAGTGTAGCTGGTATCTATTTAGTAAGATGTTATCTTTGGATTTTATAGAGTTTGTCTGTGGTTTTTTTTTATGGAGCTATTTTCGTTAAAGTATCGGAGCGTTTGTCTTACGAGGTTTGCGATGTCGTATGTATTTGTTTTGGGATTTTCAGATTTATGAGATTTGTTCGGTATACTTGGTTTCGGATTTTTAATTTTTTTTAGAGTCATTTTCTTGATTGGGATGTGTTGGAACTTGGCAGTGATGGACTTCTTCTAGCAAACAAGCAAGTAAGTTGATAATGGAATTTTAGTTGTTATATATTCTATTAATACTTGATGTATCTTAGTAGGTATGCCTCGTCGCATAGAGTTAACTCCCTCTCATGGACGAGGTCAAGGACGACCACCTAGGAGGGCATGGGGGTCAGTACGGACTGAGACTGTCGAACAAGCGGCAGGGTCTCCGGAGAGATCCACTGAGGCAACATCTGTCACTCAAGGACATGTCACTTAAGGACAGGTGTGTCAGGGTGTTCCAGAGGGTCAAGATCCCCGGACAGTGGGGGTTCCTCCCCTAATTCCGCCATTGTCCTCCACTATTTTCCCGGGGGTGCCTACCTCAGTGTTCTCTCCTGTCACGCTGGGGGCACCTACTCCCGTGATTCCCACTGTTCCACCGGTGGTGACCACTACAGTAGGTCCTTCGATTCCACCTGTGGCAGCTACCCCGGTGTACCGTACCGTTCCTCTTGCAGGGTGGTCAGCCATACTACCCATGGTATCTGCAACGACTCTTCCAATAGCACCACCGGTGGTACCTACCGCCCTTGTGAGTTGCACCTTGGACAGATCACGGATTCCCGCTTTGGCAGCATTCGTGAAGGACCGGTTCACTTTATTTCATGGAGGAGTGGATTGACAACCCCGAATCTACTAGATTAAATTGTCACGAAAGTTGGGACCATCAGATTTAAATGTGAATGAATGAACTGGAATGTTGGAAACCCTTTTTACAATCAAAATATGAAAACATAGTAAAGGGGCCACAGGTCGTATTTTTCTCGGGGCTAGTTGATGTTGTTCGATTCAAGCTCGTATTTATGTGTCGTTTGTGTTTTTGGATTTCAAATAAGTAATTGGGTTTTGGGTTGCAATCAAGAATGAAATCACAATGGAAATAAAGGCACTCAACTAGATAAGCCAAACAAAGTAAGTGCCACTAAGAAACTCAACTAATGGAACTAATGAACCAATGTAACTCAGCCGAAGTTGTTAAACAAATCTGATAGCACATCCAAATCAAATGCAGCAAAACTATCTCAAAACAATCCAATACAAAACCTATGCCAAAACTCTACTTGACACAAGCTGTAGCAAGTAAATCAAGAAAATGCATGTGCCAAAACTTCATTGATACAAACTGCAGAAAGTGCAGCAAACTTGATACGCACTGCAAAAAGAAACTGATGTGCAAAAGTTTGGAACTAACTGCAGCAATTGTAGCTGTCTATCTCAACATTGGAAGGCTGGGCTATCAAGGAAGACATTTGCAGAAATGAATGCAGTAATTCGAAACTTGAAAACTGATTAGGGCAGTATAGGTTCAGTGCAGACATTCACAAATCAAGTTGAGATTAAACGCATAAACTCATGCTTGGAAAGAAATCCAAATATCCATAACTGACATTTAGAAAGTGGACTGATCTAGGCAGAATCATTGCAGAAATTTGGCACACACAAAACTGCCACATTTCAGAACTGCAGGAAGGAACATTTGATGCAAATTAGCTGCAATTCAAACAAGATACTTATGTGAAACAATTGGACGTGAGTTGAACAAATTTGGAGCAGAATCCAAGAGCAAATACATGCAGAAACTAACTCAAATGAGACCAAATTTCAGGATCTAAACTTAATGTGTAGAATTGAATCCATTGCAAAGCAAGAGTGCAGAAAATTCAGCACAAGATCAAGCTTAAGCAACTAACTCACTTCATCGCCAAAGGCACAAAATGAAATGCTTTAGCAATAATCATGAAGCACTAATGTTCACTAACATGCAACTCGAAAACCTGCAAATCAGTTTTGGCAGAATTGAAATTTGAAACTTCAGAAATGGGGTTTGTTATGCATACGAGCTAAGCTAAAGTTCAGAAATTAAACCAATTGAGAATTAAACTCGAATCTAATACATTAACACACTAAATGCTATCTTCAATTGCAGGGAATAAAGTTAAACACTAATCGAATTGAAACTAAACTGTAAAAATCAGAAACTAAAGCTTGGCACGCAGAACAGATTGGCACGCAGTAAACTAAACACAATTGAACTGAAATTTAACTTAATCTATCACTAAACAAGTTCCTAAATTACTGAACTCGAAGATTACAAACCTAATTAAGCTAAACAATCAGAAACTTGTAATTAAACTACTGATACAAAAATGCAGAAACAGAAACAGTGCCGAAATCAAATTACAGCTACAAAACAATGTAATTAAACTATCTAAGCTACTCCTCAACCATTCTTCAACTCAAGAGCTCCTTGGTCGTCAATCAAGGGAGAACCTCAGACCCGCAAGCTCAACAAATCAGTAAGGAGCTATCTCTGCTACCGAATCAGATCAAAATCCTGCTCAAGCTGAAAATTGCTTCCGAATTCTTCAAACTCGCTGTGGTGGCTTGCGATTTGGATTTGGGAGTGACCAAGACCTTCCAGGGAACCCCTCTGGTCAGGTCGGATGCAGTGGAAGTGGAGCACAGCTGAGCTCGCTGAAATCGGATAGCAAAACTACCGAGACCTCGCGCAACTGTGCTATTGAGCAAAAATCAACTCTGATACCTCACTGAGATTCTCCTCACTAACCTAGCCCTTGCTTTGATGATGGATTGAGGGGTCGCGCCCCCTTAGATGAAGAAAATTGCTGAAAAACGAAGAAACTAGCTGAAGAAGAAGAGCTCTGCGGCGGAGACGCGACAAGGAAGGAAGGCTGCTGCGTTTTGATTAAATAGTTATCAACGGACGGCCCAGATTGATCGGAGGAGATCCAACGGCTGATCTTGCTCTGATTTGAGCCAAACTTTGATGATGATGATCTGGGGTCAGGATCTGCCTCGTGGTAGCTCGGATCCTCCAGATGTGCAACGGATGGTCCAGATCAACCTAATCTGTGAATGGACGATCTAGAGCCCTCCAAGCTTGATCCAACGGTTGATCTTGCTCTGATTTGAATGAAACCTTCAGATCTTGATCATAATGCTTGATCAACCCTAACCCTAGCTCGGATTGCTTCAGATTGTCCCGGATGGCTCAGATCTAGCCGCTCTTGAATCGGACGGCCCGGATTAATCGTAGGCTTGATAATTCGATCCGGTTCACTTCCGACTCAAGTTTGACCCAATATGCCCTAGGTCCAGGATCCTTTCATGCCTACAAAAATGTATCAGAACATTAGTGGCCAAATAATCCAAAAATATATAAATTTGCAATTAAGTCCAAAATAAGAGGAAATCCTAAAACCTAGGGCAATTTCACAATTAAGCAATAAAAACATAGGTCAAACATGGATTTTAGCAATTAAAAATAATCAATAAAATGGTATCTATCATGGATCCAAGCGTAGCCCGCTCTTGGATTGAAACTACGGAGAGTACTTTCTGTTATATAACGTGCACAGATTGGGAGAGGGCTGAGCTTGCGGCATATCACTTGCGCGATGAGGCCGCCACCTGGTGGGTTATGCAAAGTACAGTTATTGGCGAGCAACATGTCACTTGGGTTGCTTTTAGAGAGGCATTTGAGAGCCAATACTTTTTGACCGCATATTGGATGCGAGATGACAAGAGTTTCTGAACCTCACATAGGGGGACCGTACTGTTATGTAGGATAATGCGGAGTTCAACCGATTAGCGGAGTATTGTCCACAGCTTGTTGCAGAGGATCAGCGGATGGAGCAGTTCACCCAGGGCCTTGCCGGGTATATTCAGATGCATATGGCTAGCTTGGGTACGACGTCTTATCGAGAGGCACTGAACAAGGCCCTTATGATCGACATGACTCAGCTGAGGCTTTTCGGGGATAAAAAGAAGGGTGAGTAGTTGACTCAGCAGACAGTGAGTAGTTGACTCAGCAGACAACTCAGGCTCAGGGACAACAGAATACCGGTCATAAGTGTAGTAGGGGTCAGAGTTCACAACATACTTTCGAGGCGAATCCCTATTCATAGAAGACAGGGCCTGTGACGGGACCTCCTCATTCCTCTTAGTATAATTGGAAGCAAGCCAAGGATAAGTCTCACTGTTTCCAGTGCGGGTCTAGGGAACATAGTAAAGCAGAGTGCCCAATAGTCCAGAACGTATGTTACTATTGTAAACTGCTAAGACATCAGAGCAGAGATTGCGCACTTAAAGCACAACACGAGATAGCGGTGGTTTTCGCTCAAGGTGATCGATCAGGACAACAAAGACCACAGGGAAATGGTCGGAGGCAGCTGACGACACACCGACGACAGCGAGCAGTACCTTCACTTGTGCAGATCTACTATATGTCAGGGCATGAGCGCATCCCTACACAAGTGGCATCTCAGTACTCCATGACGGGCTCTCATTATCAGCCATACTTAGCCTACTAGCCCTCAGCTTATCAGCCTCAGCAGATGGTCGAAGTTACGACCTATCAACCATAACAGATGATTGAAGTCACAGCTTAGCAGCCTCAGCAGTCAGTGGGATCTCCAGCACCTCAACATATGCGGCATGACACAGCTCAAATGATTCCACCGCAGCCTATTCAGATGATGCCACCACCAGTTCCGGAGATGAACCGTATTCATGTTGTTACTAGAGAGGAGGTACAACGGGCCGATAGATCGACATTCCGTGGTAAATTTTAATCATGCATTTCCATTGAATTATTGATAGATACTGATAGTATGCGTTTCTATATACCACATACATTCATAGGAAAGAGTGGTAAGGTATTCACGTATAGGGCACAGTCGGTATCTGTGTCTCTATCATTTAGAGAGGTATGAGTTAGCTTTCATTTTAGTAGGTTTGTGGATCGGTTTCTATATGGTATGGTTAGGTGTTGATAACCTTAGGGTTAGTATGGTAGATAACTCGTAGTTTCCGCAATCATGGTTGAGGTTGACCATGGAAACAGATCATTGACTGGTTACAGGTTCGACCTGGTAGCTTCGATTGTCGAGTCAAAGAGCTAGGGTTAAACTTGTCAATAACTTATTGAGGGATAAGGATTCCAGCCTATGTGGTGCGTAGAGCTGGAATTTCACTCAGTATTTACACTATTTATGGAAGGTTAGTACTTGATGGGGTTAATAGCGAAATTTGGAGGACCAAATTTTTATTAGAGGGGGAGAATTTAAAATACGGTTAATTAAGAATATATAAAATAATAATAATAATAAATTATGTATATATAGTTAAATATATAAACTTATATATATAATTATCATAAATAGGAGTAAAAAATTGGAATCAATCATATGGAAATTTTAGAATAATTTTTTAGAATTTTTGATAATGTTTATAGTGAAAATTGGGTGCAAGATAGAGTAATTTTAAATTATTTAAGAAAAAGTTTTTAATTTTGGAATATATATATATATATATATATATGCCCTAAACCCAATCCACCGCACTGCCGACCCTTTCCTTTTCCCTTGACTCATTGTCGGTGTTATCGCGCGGATCCCTTTTCTTCCTCCCTCGCTCGAGCAAACGACGCCGTAGATGCTGTAGTGCGGTTCCTCTTCACGCAACGCCAACGAGCAAGCCAACGCCAACCCCTCTTCTTTGCGGTGTCTTCCTTCCTCGCGCGAGCGAGCCAACGCCGCAGCCAACCAATCCCTACCGACGTCGACTCTTGTAGTTCTTCTTCCCCACTCGCACGTGACGATCTCCACTTTTCATCTCCTAACCTTGTGCTTTGCAAGGTAATTGTTCTTTCCTTCCTGGTTGAGCATTCAGTTTTCCTTTAGGGTTTCGGATTTGTTCCGTGGTTTGGGAATCCTTCAATCAAGTTTTGTTAAACTTTATTTTGAAAATGGAATTTTGGGTGAGGATATATGTTAGGGTTGCTCTTGATTGTTTTTAGATATGTTGATCTGCCGAGAACTTCTTGTGGAGTTTAACTTATTTTAGTGACCCTTTGTACCATGAGAAATTTTTGGAAATTGGATTTTGGTTGTAGTCTTTTGCTTAGATGAGAAAGCTATTTGGTTTTCCTACCTATGAGTTCATCTTGTTTTAGATGGGAGTAGCCGTGGGAATTGGATGATTTCCCCAATAGTACATGATCCGGGTTACTTTCCTTTGGCATGTGTGGAGGTTGTGTATTGGTTTGGCCTTGTGGTGTGATCTGAGATTTGGGTTGGATTTTTGATTCGGATTGTTCTAGGATTGAAGCTACTGTCATGAGCATGATGGATGGAAGCTCATTGGATTTTTGTAAGGTTAAGTTCTGAGTTGGTGTATAGATTATTCCCTTAAGTTGAATCACTTATTGTGAGCTTGTTTGGTGGTCGTGTGATCCCTTGCTATTTGAATCTATGGTTTCTAGATTGATTATGGTGCCGCTGATCATTAGTGGGATGGATGAGTGAGGAGTTTGTTTCATCCGTTTGGTTTTAGTTGGAGCTAATCATATTACTAGATTTAGTTAAATGGTTATGATAATTTAGAATCAATCCTAAATGGTTAAAGTGATTCGTATAGCTTAGTATTATATATAAATTTTTGTTATATAGCTAAATACTATATCCTTTGATACAGGACACTAAGACTATGTTTGGTTAGGAGAAATGTAATCCAGTTTGTAATGTAATTGAGTCTATAATGTAATCCAGATTACATGTTGTTGGCCTTGTAATCCAGATTACAACATTTTTTGTAACGAGCGGCTCACTTGGCTACCAGGATTCATAATTTTTATATAGCGACACGACCCCTCTAGCCCCATCAGGCGGCTCTCTAGGTCGTGCCCTACGGTTTTCCTACTCCCGGCAGTGGATTTTTGCCTTCTCCAGATTCGAATCCTAGACCTCCAGGACAAGTACTAAAGTTCCTTGAATCTGGTAGCCAAGTGAGCGCTACCAGATTCAAGGAATTTTAGTACTTGTCCTGGAGGTCTAGGGTTCGAATCTGGGGAAAGCAAAAACCCACTGCTGGGAGTAGGAAGACCATAGGGCACGACCTAGAGAGCCGCCTAATGGGGCTAGAGGGGTCGTGTCGCTACATATAAAGACGCCTTTTTATTGTAACGACCAGACTCGTCGACCCGACCCCTCGGCCCCTTGGGCGGCCAAATTCTATTTTTGGCGGGCCAACAACTTGGCCCCTTTGGTCGTCGACTGTCGATCGTTGTTACTCACAAGAACTTCCCACCCCTGGCTATTGGGTTTTTGTCTTCCCCAGGATTTGAACTCTAGACCTCACAAGACCTTCCCACCACTAACTTCCTTTTGGTTAAGACAGGTCATCGGGTATATTTTCCTTTTGTGTTATGCTTACTTTAAGTTGTATGCAAATAGTTGATACTCCCTAGGTGTTTGGAGTCTCCACAGGTGTTTTGGGATTTTTCATATTAGGGCCACAGTTGTTGTGGTGTATTTGCATAGTCCCAGGTGCTTGGCGCTTGTATCTTGTCCACTCAACCTACCTAATGTAGTGGTGGTTGGTATGTATACAGTACAGGTCATGACATCATGCGCATATTATGCATTGTGCATTTGTTTGTGTTTGTTGCACTTGTCTGAGCTATGATTGCTGTATTTGATTGACATGCATTTATGATTTTGATTTACATTTTATTATATGATCTGAATATGTTCGACGATATTAGCAGTTTATGGAGGTGTTAGGGGTATTGTTGATTTTGCCCCTACTTGTTACAAGGTTTTCAGGTATGTTTTATTTTGTATAGATGTATTTAGTTTAAGTTTCTTATTTCTGGAGATTGTATACTCTTTGTTGTTTTCATGCTTGTTTTATCCTTTTTATATACCATGCATTTATCTGTTCTTATATCCGAAGAGTTCCATCCGGAACTCACCACCCCTCGTTTTTCTTTTTGTTTCAGGTAGTTGATAAGCACGTCTCGTGCCGCCAGGAGAGGATCCAGTTGCCAGTCCCCGCTTAAGTATTCTGATTGTTTCCGTATTTTCGTGGTTTTTTATTGCACTAGTGTCGTTTTGGTTTTAATATCATTTCGGATGGTATTTGACTTTCCGTTAGACATGTGTTTTTTACTTCCGCTGGATTTTAAGTAGTTGCATTTTAACTTATAGATATTTATTTATTATGTATTACTATTTGTCGATTATGCTATTTTTAACTGTGTGGTTGTGGTTGTGTGAATGTCAGCTGAGTGTGGCTGAGCTATATTGTTATGGTGGTGGAGTGATGTATTTATAAGTTTCAGATTATCTATTGTACATAGGAGGTGTTACCTGATTTTCGAACGAGCATGGATCTCTGGGGCGTGACAATTCCAACTTAATTGAAATGTATTAGATAGAGCAATGTTATATTAAAATATTGTTTATCAAATTAATTAAAATTGTTCGAATTTAATTTAAATCATCTATTGATAAAATTGTATCAAATTATTATATCTGGCAAAAGATGATTCGTTTATCTAGTGCCCTCGCTAATTTGTCCCAAGCCTAACACGGAAGAGATAAATTATTGAGCTACTAGCTCAGGTGTTGTGGTTAGTATGTAGGGAGGACAAACACACTGTTAGCGATCACGTATACATGTTACGCATGTAAATTTTATTTCACTTAAGATGAGAATTTATTTAGTTACAATTTAAAATTTTAATTTTAAAATTTTTAAAATATAATTTTAAATTAAAATTTTAAATTATTTTTTTGAATTTGATAAATTATTTTTTAATATTTAATTTTGAATTAGGATTTAATTTTTTTTTAAGATGTGTAATTATAAATTTATCTTTTGAATTTTTATTTTTAAAATTTATGATTTTATTTTTAAATTTTAAAATTTGAAAGATAAACAGTAGAAATTACTAATAAGCATTAAAAAAATTTCGATGTGAAAAAAGAGAGGATATTAACATAATTTAATTTTGGATTTCACCAAATCAATTAAGAGTTGATAAATAAAGGATCCAGATTCTTAATTAAATAGTAAGAATATCATAATGTTCATAAATTTTATATATATATATATATATATATATATATATATATATATATAAATAAAGTAATTTACATATTCAATTTTTCAAACTGATTAATCTTAGAAGTGATTAATCCGATCCTTCGAAAGTTTTTCACTGGCGATCAAGATAAATCGGGGAAGAATACGTTAAGACACATTTTGACTGTCAACGTTCTCGGATGGAGAAAAATCGTCAATAATGTTTGATGTATTATAAATTTAATCAAATTGAAGAATTTTACTTTATCATAATTCAGCAATTTTCCAAAGTGTACACCTAGGTTTCTGAATTGAACAAAAGACACATACTACTTTAATATTCACCAAATGACACACTCAATTATATACTTTTCTCGTTCTACTCCTTCTATCAAATTTGACTTTTTTTTTTATTTTCTTCTCTTTCCTCTTTTTTTTTTACATGCATGCATAAATATTCATATCATCCCCAATTATTAAGCTCATATTAAGATTTAGAGTTGATTCTTCTTTATTATATTTTAACATTTTCGGAGAAGTCAAAATAAGTAATAGGGAACATTGATGGACTCCTTACCATCTTGAAAATCCATAGAACCTGAAATGGATCCAATAGGTAATAAGGAGTTAATAGTATCCTCCATTTCTTATTTCGGTTTTTTCGAAGACACGTTGGGGTTTAGAGTCGATTCCTCCTTATTACATTGTAACATATTCAGAAAAGATGAAATAAGAAATGAAGGGCACCATTGGATTTCTTGTAGCCTCAAAAATCTATAAAATCTGAAATTGTTCTAATCAAACCGTTCTATGTTTATAAGTGGGTTTTGGTACTGTATTGTTTATTTCTATTTCTCCAGAGGTGTTATACTATTGGAAGAATTGGCTCTAAATCTCAACGTGAGAATGATAGGATTTATATTAGACCCAACGTAGAACTTTTTATGAATATTTATGCATGAATGCAAAAAGAGTGAGAAAAGAGATGTTACATGCACATAAGAGAGGAAAGAGAAAAGAGAAAAGAGAAAGAGGAAAAAAAAAAAAAGCTAGATTTATCAGGATGGATATAATGGGAAAACTTATAATTAAGTGTATTTTTCGATAAATACTAATGTAGGATACGTTTTATAACTATTCGGAAACTTGCACTACAAGAAAAATCTATATTACCGACGGATATTTCGTCGAAAACTACCGACGGAATCATATTTCTCGTCAGTAATTCCCGATTTGGCCACATGGCCAAGAAATTTACAAATGGAATTAGATTTCCGTTGAAAATAATTTCCAATGGAAACCTAATTCCATCAGAAATTGGCTCATTTCCGATGGAATTTTTTTTCATCGAAAATTATTTTCGACGAAAACCTTATTCCGTTGGGAGTTGAAGGTTTAACCACATGGCTATGGCATTTTCGTCAGAAATTTTTGACGGAATAAAAATTCCATTGGAAGCTTGCATAACCTAATTTTTCCCCTCGTGCGTGCTCAAGCCCCTCCTCCGCACTCTGACCTCCTCCTTCGTTGCTGTTCTCATTCTCTGATAAGCACTTTGGCCTTAATTATTTTTTTTTGTTTCCCCTCGTATCTCCGATGGGGTTGCGATCGATGGGCCAGATCTAGCCGCCTGGCCATGGGCTGCCAGATCTGGCCGCGGGCGGGCCTCATCGGTCAGATCTGGCCACCTGGTAGCAGGGGCAGGCCGCGGCTGGCTAGATCTAGCTGCCTGGCCCATACGGGTTGCTGTCGGCCCCTGCGAGCGACTGCTGACCGCGTCTACCCTGTTGTATTCGTTGATTCTCGTTCTATAGCCATCCACATAAGAATATAATTTAATTTTTATTTCGCTTACCTTTAGTACTTTTCATCGAATTAATTATTAATCATGTTATATTTTACAATACAGGCAAAACTCACAGAGAGAGTCGCTCATGCATCTCAGCCTGAGGTAGAGGGGGGAGAGTCACAATCTCTATCCACCAACGCACTTAATGACACATTATGATGTTGTCGGTGGATAGACAAAGAACTCCACCCTTTTTAGCCTTAGCTCTCAGGCCAAAGTTACATTTGATGATCACTTGACGACTCTGAGAGGGTCGTGTCAGTTACCGTTCATCTTATTCTAGTGAGATACATAGGATATTAGAAGAAAATAGAGACCTACGCACTCAAGTTCAATCAATGTGAGGAGAGATGGTGGAATGGATGACCGTTGAAAAAAAGAGAGGAGGGTCGCTGATGAAGCGACGAGGGCCGCTGATAATGCAAGGAGAGATGAGGTGCATCAGAAGCTTGTGGTAGAAAATAGAGAACTCATAAGTTATATGTGATCCCTCCTAGCTTCTTTGCCTCGTCCGCCACCACAGGACACTCCAGGGCCCTCTGACCTAGTTGATTAACTTTTCTTTTTGAGGTATGTTCAATTACATATTAATTTCTTTATTTATCAATAATGTATTTTTGGATGTGTGTTTTTTATTTTTCATATATTAAACTTACAAATTATATTTATTCTGTTTATATAGACTAATATGTTAATTTGATTTTCATTTCAGGACTCCTCTGTGATATTTTATTTATCTCCAATCTTATCTAATATTTTATTCAGTTTTTTATTACAGTTAAAAATAGTTATACAGTCCATATAAAATATATAATTATATATCATTCTGATCATAATATATTATATTTTAACTTTTTATAGATTTTTTGTATCGATCTTATTATGGAGGAATAGTGTTTGACATTTATATTTATTTGTGAGTTTTTTATATGGTTGAATTCATATTTAGATACTTTATTATTTTAATTTGTATTTAGATATTTAGTTTATGCATTTAGATATTTAGATATTTTAGTTTGTGTTTAGATACTTTAATTTGTTTTTTCTTTAGATTCTTATTTGAGTTTATTAGTTTATATGGTATGTGTGTGGATGTTTGGATGTGTTTAGATATGATTAGATATGTTTGTATATCTGTGGATGATTGAATTGTTTAGATATATAAATTGTATATATGGTATTCTTAAATATAAATAAAATCATGTAAATTTTTTATTAAATTCCAATGGATTTCAAACGGAAACACATTTCCATCGGAAAATATCAAAATAGAATTTTTGACAAAATTAGCGGCTTCGTTGAAAATTTTTGATAGAATAATCAGTTCTGTCGGAATTTTCTGACGGATAGCTAATTCCGTTGAAAATTTCCGACAAAAAATCTAGTTCCGTCAAAAAATCTCCGACGAAAAAGCTAGTTCCATCAGAAAATCTCCAACAAACATAGCTCTTTTTGTCGATGATATCTTCTTCCATCGATAAATGCACCGACGATATAAAATTTCTATCGGTAATATATTATCAACGGATTTTACACTAATAAAGAAAATTTTATCAGAATTCCATCAGTAAAATTAATGATTTTTATAATATTGGTACATCGTTTGGTAAATTATCGATCATAATTGGTAGGAATAAAAATATTTTCAAATGAAACATATATTAAAGCATTATTTTAAAAAATAGAAAAATGCTTTTTTAACGAAAACAATAGCAAAGAGCACTCTTATTTTTGCACGGTTTTAGATATTTGATATATTATAAACTAATAAATCCATTTTAAAATTGTCTATATAAATTCTTTTTGTGTATTTGCTTTATGGTGTCAAATTAATCTCTCATCTTGCTAGTATTTAAGCATATTGATGGAGTTTTCCTCTCTTAGGGGAACAGTCATGATGTCAGTCCCAAAGTTCAGATTTATTCATGCACAAAGAATAAGAATTGAAAATAAAGTAAAATAAAATAAAAACCAATTAAGTCGTAGCTAATCAAAGATCACAAATTGAACTTAAGGATCTCAGAGACATGGAACATTCAGGTCGAACTAATTAGTGACGTTCTAGACGAAGTCAAATAGGTGGTACACTTAAAAACGGTTCATAGAGTTGGAAGGATGATTACAGTGTCGAAATGAAAATGTAAATCAATATCAAAAGGATTCTAAAAGAAAAGACCGCAATCCAAAGTCAAGGTTGAGAGCTCGGACACTCTTAGAATGCCCAAGCATTCCTAATGCTTTTGGCTCGATTGGGGGCGAAGAATCGGAACCCCAAGTGCCACGAGGAAGAAAAGCCAAGCAAAAAAGAGAGTTCGATGTTAGAATCAAATATACTTTCCAGAAATCGTTGACCAACTTCTCTATCATTCTGGGGGTTGAAGTTTTATTATAATGAGAAGGTGCTAGATTCCATGACAGCGGAGAGAGATCTCATTGCTCGGTTGCTCCAACAAACAAGAGGGAGAGGGGACCGACAACAAGAGGGTTGGTAACCAGAGGTAACGACAAGGGTTACGGGCTAAGTCGTGTCCCACACATGAATCATATATCTTATCTCTTAGTTATGTCTAACTACTTTTTAATCTTGGCCATACATTAGTTCCAAATGTTGGATTTAATTTCCTAATTTGGGGGCTTCATGTTGATTTAATAACATAAACAATAATGTCATATGGAACGAACCCGATAAGGTGATCTAATTAATGTATTCGTGAGGTTCAGATTGTTGGATGTGGGCTCATATGTGTAGAACCTTTAAACCCGAATCTGCTATTTATCATGCATTAATAACATATTCTCCACCATATAAAAGGGTGTGGTTAGGTAGAGTTAGGGATTCTGACAGATCTCCTTGCATCCTATTGACATGGAGAATACACCGTCATCACCCTAACATCTTATGGGAGATTCATCAATTGCTTCTTCGCAGGATTTCCGGATTTCCTAGACAATACAACTACAATGGCATTTCCGCTATAGTTAGGTTCTATTTATATTGTCATCATTCGCTTTATGTTTATGTTGTTATATTCTCGATAAAACTAGATCTTGATGTATGAATTTGTTTTACATTCATATGGATTAGAATATTACGTTGTAGATTCCTGTTTTCTTTAAGTGGTATCAGAGCCATGACTATTTCATCGATTTTATAGCATTAAGGTTTAAGATTTTTCGTCGATTTCGCTATTTTATGCTAGAGTCGGTTTTCTAACATAAAACAATCTTGGTTCGTCGAAAATCCAGAAAAGAAAACCTAGGATAGGTGATGTTATCAAATTTTTCATATTTTTCAACAAAGAACATGAAGAGCGGAAGCAACCGCTGCCAATTTCATTGATAACCATTGCCTTTGATCTATTTTTTTGGGTTTAGGGTTTTGGTGCACCACGACCGTGTTGAAAAACACTGCTAGGCCATGTTGAAAAACATGACCATGTCATGCAGCTCGTTAGGGACCAACACTGCAAGGTCACGTGGCATTTTGGTCAGGCCACATCCTGGTCGGGCTGGGCATGGCCATGTTAGACAACATGACAAGGCCATGTGGACAACTACATTGTAATGCGGACTAATACAAGAACAACTAACCAAAGTCGACCAATTCAGCAGTGCTAAACATCTTTGGAAGAAATTAATTGAACTACATAAAGGTTCAGCTGACTTAAGA
The DNA here is from genome assembly GCA_024364735.1 of Boesenbergia rotunda. Classification (NCBI taxonomy): domain Eukaryota; kingdom Viridiplantae; phylum Streptophyta; class Magnoliopsida; order Zingiberales; family Zingiberaceae; genus Boesenbergia; species Boesenbergia rotunda. The sequence continues at coordinate 17,458 of JAGFNQ010008997.1, read as the reverse complement.
ATTGCTAAATGTTGGGTGTCTCTAAGCGTATTTTAAAATTTTGTTTCGAAAAACATTCAGCGGAAGCATAATATTTTCCTAAATTATTACAACACACGTATCACACATATACATGATACACACATGCGCAGACATAACCATAGAATTAAATCTTTATTTAGGATATACCTTCGAGTTCGTAATCGAATGCTGATGAGAGTGTTTAGCTAGACTCACAAGGATAGCCTCTATTAGTATCCATGCCGAGATGCCTTTGAGATGACTTCGCAGAGTCATAAGTTTCATCTCCGCTTCGGTACTAGCCAAAGGAGGAGACAATGCATCCAAGAGAGAAACTTCTGCTCGATTTTGTGGTCGGCGGTGAGGGAAACCTGATGACACAAAACGAGAGGGAAACAACCAAAAGAGGTTGTTTACCATGGGCACAAGTGCTATTGTCTGGGGCTTTGAGGCCATCGGACGACAACAGTAGGTGGCCGGTGGATGGTGGATGATGGACGACAGTAGTAGGTGGCTAGCTGGAAGGTCCAACGACTGGGTGGTCAGTGGTGGCTAGAGGTGATGGTGGCAACCTTGCTCAGTGGCGGTAACTTCTTGGACGACGACGACAAGGAGAGGGAGAAGGAGAGTGGTGGCAATCTAAAATAGTTTTTAGGTTATGTTCCAATATTTCCTCTTGTTCTATTAAAGGGTATTTGCTGGTGCAATCATCCTCGGGTTAAGGTTGACTAGTTTGACTAAACTCAGGTTGGTCTGAGCTTGAGTTTTGATATTTGAACAATATGCGAGGAAGAGGTTAAGTAGCTCAAGATTGACTGGATACTTGATGAAGTGAAGACTTAGTTGCGAACTTGACAGTGAAAATCCTAGCGGGGGTAGATAGTGAAGACTTAGTTGGGAACTAGACAATGAAAGTCCTAATGAGGCTAGGAGGTTGAAGAACTAGTTGGGAACTAGGCTATAGAAAGTCTTAGCAGGGCTAGACGGTGAAAGTCCTAGTTAGGAACTAATCAATAGAAAGTCTTGACGGGGCTAGGCAATGGGAAGACCTACTTGAGAACTAGGTAATGGATGTCTTAACGGAGCTAGGTGGTGGAAAAGTTTAAGTGGGTCAAAGGTTGATCAGACACTTGGTGATCGGAAGTCCAACGGGAAGTTGACAATGGAAAAATCCAAGTAGGTCAAGAAGGATCCGACACTTGGTGAGAAAGTCTAAATGGGTCAAAGGTTGATTGAACACTTGGCAAAAAAGTCCAGGTAGGTTGATGTCTACCAGATACCAGGAAAATGTGGACTTAGCCTCGGAAAGACTGAAATTTGGATTAACAATCGATTAGTGAGCTTCAATAATCGATTGATAAACCCTATACCCGAACCTTCCGATTTTGGTGCTCTAATCGATTGAGCAGTGTCATTAATCGATTGGGAGCTCAATTAACGAAAACAAAATGAGATGGAACTGATTAGGTAATCGATTCCGACATTCCTAATCGATTAGAGAAATTGATTAGCTGAGCTTTTTGCGAAGCACAGTAGGCTTCTGAATCGATTAGCCTAATCGATTCAGAGGTGCCAATCGATTAAGGTAATTGATTGGATGATATTTCGCATGAGCATAGTGTAATCGATTGGGGCAATTAATTCAGACCTCATCAATTGATTGGGGTAATCAATTGGGGCTCTTCGAGAGAGAACAAAAAACTTTAGAATTGATTGGGTTAATAGATTAGAAGTTGGTAATCGATTGGTATGACTCATCAATCAATTAGATGGGCAAAAAATAGCCATTCTACAAGTTTTGAATGATTGATCTGACATGACAATTAATTAGGGGTAAGGTTAATTGATTGAAAGATATTTTCCAACTCGAGAGAACCCCTAGAAAAGGGGATTTTATGATGTTTTTAGCATGCCAGTTTTTGAGAGTTTTGGAGCAATGTGTTATTGCATTTCCTTCCACCAAGAGGCAATCCAAAGTAAGAAAAGAGCAAGCAACACAAGGTTCCTCATTATAAACCCTAAAAGTCATTCTCGATTGTATTTTATGTTTGCGTTCTTGTTAATTTACCATTGTTGTTTAACATATGGTGTTTGTAAATATAATATTGGATTTCTTTTAGAATCATAAGATTTTGATCATGATTTACTACTACAATTAAGCATAAATGTTTGCAAATATGATTAGAATCCTTTTGAGTCATCAAGAGGACAAGTTGAGAATTGACATGTGTAGATCATATTTTATATAATTCTCATGTTACATATCCACATCTGATCTATGTTATTAATGACATCGCTATTATGATTATTGCTGGGTCTTATTACCAATTATATAGTGTAATTATGACATCAGTATCATGTTCCTCGTTATACCAATAAAATTGATGAACCAGATTATTTTACAGCGTATGACATTTTAAAGCTTAACTAAGAAATTATGGTTGTATGTTATATAGCTTAAGTGAAAGATTGTTGAATTTAATTTTCTAATTTGTGGGCTTACATGTTGATTTAATAATATACCCAATAATGTAATATGAAACGAACCTGATAAGGTGATCTAATTAAGGTATTCACAAGTTTGAATTATAGGATGTGTGTAGAACCCTTGAACTTGAATATGTTATTAATGATGAGCTAATAACAGATTCAGACCCACCATATAAAAGGGAGTGATCCCCGTAGTGTTAGGATGTATACTAAAAGCCTTGCTTTTATATAGACATCTTCATTTTGAAAGAGAATCACAAGATCACTGTTTGCATGTTTATATTAGTATGCACATTTTGTCTGATACTTTACATTATAGATAATATGGTGTGTGGTGTCACACAGAAGATCATGTTATCAGTTTCTTGTAGAGTATAACCAGAGGCTCACAACCGAGATGGATTTGGATAAACCATCGGGATGGTTGTAGTGTAATTTAATGTTGGTTTGTCTTGACCATAAAATTACACTAGTACACTTTGTGTGTATTGAGTAGGACCGACATAGAGGTGATTAAATTTATACTAACTTTATAATTGAATCAAATCTCAGTTATTATGGAGTACATGCTCTTAATCCCGATATAATAATGGGCACATGTACTTAATATTTATTTATTTGATTTACCAATGGGCGAGATTTATTCTGTTAAATCGATAGACCCGGTACGTTAGAAAATAATATTATTTACATGGTGTGCCGTTGATTATAGAAGGAAATCATGTTCTGGTAAGTCGGGTTGATAATGTCCCCTTGAGGAGCTCATAAGGCTCATCATGTTAAATCCTACAAGTGGACTTGGTCCGAAATGATGATAAGGTTGAGTGATACTACTCAAGGAGTTAGATGTTGATTAATTAAAATTGTCAGTAATTTAAATTAATCAACGGGCATTTGATATCTTAAACACGGAGAGATACTTATACTCATAATAGGTGGAACCCATATTTAAATATGGGGGTTGGCGAGGTAGACCAATGAAGATCCTTTAGTGGAATGGATCTTCATTACTGGATTGAGCCTTGATCCATTAGGTGGCTAATACCCAACTCCTCCTCATGGTCCCTATTGTAGCCCTATATATACCCATGGAGTCATGAGACCAAGACATCCAATTCATCATCCAACACTAGAAAACCCTAAGGTCTTTCTCGTCCTCTCTCTCTCCCTTCTCTCTCCTTGGTCATGCCGGTGGCAAAGTAAGCAACCCACTTCCATTCTTCCCTCTTCTTCCCTTCTTCTACACCCGTTGGTGGCCGGTGATCACAAGGGTAAGGAGGAGGCTTCTCTTCCTTTTGTGATGCGGCGAGAAGAAGGAAAAGGAGAGGTGGTCGGAGTAGGAGGAGAAGGTATCCACCTTGGTGGCATCGGCGCTGCAAGCAAGAAGGTGGGAGGAGCTTTGGGCGACTAGGGTTGGTGAAGGAGATCTCTTCTTCTTCCTCTTCTACCTCTTCCTCTTCTCCTCTTGGCCGGCGCATCCTTGGTGGCCGGCGGCTTGAGTGTGGGTGGAGTGGCCGGCGACGCTAGGTAAGGGAAGGAGGAGAACTTTCCTTATTTGTGGTCTGCGAAAGCAAGAGGTTGGTTGGTGGCCTTGGTGACTTCGATTCTTGGTAGATCGTCACCCACATAACGTCCAAGGAGGGAGGGTTATGTTGGTGCAGGCAGCACCTAAGTCGAACCTGAGTTTTGATAATGGCAAAGAGTTCAAAAGTTAAGATGTTATGTTGGTCTAACATGTTTACTAAGTGTACAGGAAAAGAAGCCCTAGGTACACTAGGCACGAAGTCCTGGTCAAGGACTGGGCACGAAGCCCTGGCAAGGAGCTGGGCACCGAAGACCTGCTCGGAAGGTGGGCACGAAGACCTGGTCAGGTGCATCGGGCAAAAGTCCAACCGGAGGAGCCGGTTGGCAAAAGGTAAACTCTCCTGAGAGGAGTAGGTGAGGACGCGTTCCCCGTCAAGGGAACAGTAGGCGTCGGTTCAACCTAGGGTTTCATTTTGGAGATCCAAAGTCAGAACCAAGACAGCTACGACTGTAAAATTCACTAACATTCTTGCTTTGTTTTGTTTGGTACTAACCTTGGATGCAGGACCGAAGGAACGAGTGTCTGCAGCTCAGAACGCCCCAAAGGAGAGGGGCAGCAGCTGGGTTAGTCGCCTGGGAGGTCCCGGGCGCCCAATGTAAAATACGGGGTAAAAAAAAATATTCGAAGTGTAAATAATTTAACCCTATAAAAAGTTGAGGTTAAATTATTAAGTATAGAAGGGTTAAATGGTTAAAACATTAACCCTAAGGGTGGAATGTGAAATTTAGGAAACATGAAGGGCCTTTTTGCAAAAAGGCCCCTTTTTTTGTTTTTAAAGCTTTCGGCCGCAACCCCTTAGCCGCAGACTTCGCCCGTGCCCTAGCCGCCGACTTCGCCCGTGCCCTAGCCGCAAGCGCCGATTTCTCTTCCTCCCCTCGCGAAGCCGCAGCCAACAGCCGCTTCTCGATCTCTTCTCCTCCCCTTCTTCGCGAGCCCTAGCCGTAGCGCCGCTCCTTCTTCCTCTTCTCCACGCAAACTAGCAGGCGATTGTTCTTTCTCTGGAGGTGGAGCAACGACCGCAGAACCCCTTATTTTCCTTGGCTTTGTTTTCGGTGTATCGGCTATAGGGTCGGAGGTACACAGGAGGGAAGTTGCGTGAGTCCCAGCAGGTATTAATCTTTGAATGTCTATCCATTCTTTTGTGTTCTCAAATTCTGTTGGTGAGGGCTGTTCTGAATTCCTGTTTAGGAGGGGTTGCTGGGAAGAAGATATCCACGGATTTATTGGTAAATTTTCAGATTGAAGCAGGGAGTTAGCTTGCTGTTTCAGGTGAGTTCAAGTTCTTGGTGATGGTTAAACCTTGGATGTATGTTCTGATGGTTGGGCTAGGGTTCTGTAGGGATTCAATTCTCTGATGAAACTGCGATTTAAGAATTTGAATTTTGAGGGGTGCTTCTAGGTTGCTGCCGTGAGCTTATTGGCGGAGTTGATTATGTTTAGGGGTTAGGTGCTTGAGTTATTTCTTTGAGCTTGTAAAATCTTGCCATGTGATACACTTAGGCCGGTGTATAAATTTTTGGATCAAATTAATCAAAATCTAAACTAAGTAACTTGCGATAATTATGGGTTACTCAGTTAATTGTAGTTAACAAAATGAAAAGGGATAATTAGGACAATCCTAATTAATTAAGATAGCTCGTTTAGCTATAGATTTCATATTATTGTAGCTAAATAATATGCCTTTGATACAGGAAATTGATTTGGATTTAGCATTTCTAATTATTGGACGGGAGGTTCTTTTCTGATATGAGCATCTCTTTTAAGGCGGGTACCCTTTGACTTATCTTTTAGATATAGTCTTCTTGCTATGCATTGTCTGTTATAGATAACAGTAAGATTGTATGCTTATCTGCCTTAGTGTACCTGTATATGATATATGCTGCTGTTTATCCTTGAGGTTAGCTCCTGTTTCACTTTATACAGTCTCACAAGTTGCCATCTATATGGGTAGATATATTCATAGATGTAGTGATACCTTCCCTTTTGCAATTTGATATTGATAAATCACTGGTTATTTTGTTAGTATATCTACTAGGTTACTTGTATCCCATGATATAGGGTTCAAACCTATTCCTAGCACCCGGTGGTGTTAGTTAAGAACTTGGTGAGGGTTATATGTTTGGATCATGCACCATCCTTGCATTGTTGCATGCTGGCGATCATCGGCTCCTATATAGTCCGAGCCCGTCGCCAGTTACATGAGGATATGCACACACATTCACTCATGGGTAGTGGCTACCATAGGGTGTGTGCATTTGCCCTGTATTGCTCCGCACGGTCACTATTTGGAGGGTGGTTTCGGTACGTGGTAGCAGCCAGGGATCCCTTCTCGTTCTGAGACACGAGAAGATGAGAGCTAGACTCCCCCACTGCTTGGGGTAGGAGAGAGACCTCCGCCAGCATCCTGTCCACTCGGTCACTCAGGAGCAGTGATAGCAGGGTGCGTACAATTGTAATAGTCCTACCCACGCGGACGTTCATTTATGATAGGTGGACGGTGCCTGACTGGCGTCAGGGGTGACACATGTCATTGCACCATGTGCATATTTTGCATCGTGCATTGTTTGCTGCATTTGATTTCTGCACTTGATTGACATGCATATACTGGATACCTGTTTTACCTTGGATTATATGTTATACTTGTTCCATAGGGATTTATTTCACCCTTTGCAGAATAGATGGATTCGGGTATGTACCTTTATTCAGTATCTCAGTGTTTACCCTTGTCTATATTTATATGAGACTGTATTAGTGTAGACCCTTATTGTTATTGTAACATATTATGCATATCTGCTGGGTATCCGCTGAGCTTATGGACTCACACCGTTGCCATTACTTTATTTTTCAGGTTGATATCTGCCAGGAGAGTCCGAGCCGCCAGTCCCGTGCTATTGATTTCCCCCGATTTGGTTTTAATTGGTTACTTTATGTCTGTGGACCATGTTATGCTTTATTTCGTTATTTTGGATTGCCGTGGACTTGTAGTTTGTGACTTTATTTATGACATTGTACTTTTGAGTCCTATGTTGGACTGTGTGTGTGGTTTATGCTGCATTCCTGCCCCCTGGCAGCTCAGGTAAGTTCGGGTTTTGGTTTTATTCGCATATTGTCATATATGTTGTTATTTTATTTGGATTTGAGGCCTGAGGCCCATATAAACTGCATGGTTGTGATATATCTGTTGTATACTTGTGTAAATTGTCCGCCAGACAGGGGAGGTGCTGTCCGATTTTCTATTGGATCAGCGGCTCCTAGGTCTCGGGGCGTGACAATTTAATTTTGGTATCAGAGCCCAAGTTTTCGGATACCTTCGGGACTTGTGGATTTACGGTGTCTATTTGTTTTACGAGTCTTTTCGGATTTGTTCGGAGTAGTTTTATCGTTGTGATTGCACTTTGGGACTGGGCAGCGACAGGTCCTCTCCAGACGGCAATTAGGTAAATTGGTAAAGTTATCCATGTTATCTTGTTTGTAATACTTGGTAATAATTTAACAGGTATGACTCGAGGTGCTTATGTTCCAGTGCCGAGACGTGGTCCGGGACGACCACACAAGAGGGCTTTAGAATCTCAGACTGCAAGGTCACTTGAGAGATCCACTGAGGCAGAGTCTGTTACCCATAGCCAGACTCTGCAGGATATTCCGAGGGGCCAGGGTTCCCAGACTCAGAGGGTCCCTCCTCCAATCCCATAAGTAGTCCCTACTATTTCTCCTGTTGTATCCGCGCCGGTATTAGTCACCGGGTCAGCAGGAGTACCCCCTCTGGCAGATCCAGTACCAGTAGGATCAGTGTTCGTTTTCCCTTCTGTTCCGTCGGAGACTCCTGTTCCGACATATCCGATTGTCTCTTCTGCGGCGACTGCTCCGACGCATCCGGTAGTTACCTCGGTGGTACCTGTTCCGGCGATCCCCACTATTCCATCGGAGATGCCTATACCTGCTCCGATTTATCCCACTGTTCCACCAGCAGTACCGGTACCATCTTATCCTACTGTTCCACCAGCAGTACCGGTACCATCTTATCCTACTGTTCCACCAGCAGTACTGGTTCCACTTTATTCTGCAGTTCCACCAGCGGTACCGGGTCCATCTTATCCGACTATTCCACCTGGGATGCCTGCTCCGATGTATTCTACTGCTCCCCCAATTTTGACTACTCCAGTATACCCCACTGCTCCGACTATGATGCAGGCCCCAGTGCTCCCTTCAGTCTCACCTGCATTAGCTGCCCCCGGATTTCCTACAGTTCCTACTGTGCCACCCGCAGTGACCATCCCGATCCTACCGATGGCTCCATCCATGGTCCCTACTCTGGTACTCCCCACTGTGCCCCTTGCGGTATCTGCATCTACAGGCGGCGTTATGGATCGATCCCGGATTTCGATGCTGGCGGAGTCCATAAAGGGTCGATTCACGTTATTCTATGGAGGACCGGATCCGACCGTGGCCCGAGCTTGGATCAGGACGTTAGAGGGCACCTTCCGATATGTGACATGCTCCGACTGGGAGAAGGCCGAGCTGGCCATTTATCATCTGCGAGATCAGGCGTATACTTGGTGGACTACGCAGTAGACTATCATCGGGGAGCAGCACATCACATGGGACACCTTCAGAGAGGCATTTGTGGCGAGGTACCTTCCAGCGGCCTTTCGTTCAGCGAGGCAACAGGAGTTTCTGAATCTCAACCAGGGAGATCGATCTGTATTAGAGTATGAGGCGGAGTTCAACCGTCTAGCGGAGTACTGTCCGCATATGGTGGCTGATGACATGGAGAGGGCGACACAATTTCACCAAGGCTTAGCGGCGTACATTCAGGTTCGTATGTCGGGATTTGTTGCTACATCCTACCGAGAGGAGTTAGAGCGAGCTCTTGTTGTCGAGATGACCCAGCATAGACTGTTTGGAGATAAGAAGAAGGGTAAACAGGTTGTACATGACTCAGGTCAGACTCAGCAGTCGCAGACCACTAGGCAGAAGCGTGACAGTGGGAGCACCATTGAGGCATCATTTAGACCCCAGAAGTCGGGTCGTTCTTCAGCAGGGCCCTTTCGGTCTCAGCAAAATCGGGAGAAGTCTACTGATAGATCATACTATGTACAATGTGGATCTCAAGAGCATAATAGGGTGGATTGTCCATTTGAGCATTCGGTTTGTTACTATTGCAAGCGTCCAGGACACCTGAGTCGAGACTGTGCACTGAAGGCACAGAACGAGAAGACTGGAGCTGCTAGTCAGAGTGGACATTCTGGACAGTCAGGATCTCAGAGGGGAGGGCACAGGACACAGTCTTCTTTCCGTCAGCCACCGTTCACCCCTCCAGCACGTGCCTATTTTATGCTGGGATATGATGCCAGCTATACCCCACCTATAGCTTAGAGTTTAGAGGAAGGACCTCAGCAGCAACCTATCCCTCAGCATCAGACTTATCCAGCATATCCGTCTACGATGTATCCACCTCAGCACCCTGATGGAGGGTTCGCTTCGCAGCCTCAGCCTCAGTTTCAGGTTTCATCTCAACAGTATTCGGCAATGCCACCACCACCGCCAGAGATGGGTCGAGTTTCTGCTGGCGTCAGAGAGGAGACACCGCGGACCGATGGATCAACCTTTCACGGTATGAGATTCACATATACATTTACAGTTAAATTAGTGATAGATATTGATAGTTTTCTTCGTACTCATTTCGGATATACTTGGGTAGTATCCATAGCATACTTAAGATTTGATCATGGAGTTTTGGGAATGTCCCTACCGGTTGTAGAAATACGGGTTATCCAACAGAGGGTAGGGGAGACCCCTGCAATACTTATTTGAGCGGTTCATTTCTTAAAGATTTGGTGAAGCATGGTTGGATATCGTTCAGTAGTTATATTACTTATATATTGATAGTATCTGTTGTGAGTAATTAACGAAATTTGGAGGACTAAATTTTTATTAGTGGGGGAGAATGTAAAATACGGGGTAAAAAAAAATATTCGAAGTGTAAATAATTTAACCCTATAAAAAGTTGAGGTTAAATTATTAAGTATAGAAGGGTTAAATGGTTAAAACATTAACCCTAAGGGTGGAATGTGAAATTTAGGAAACATGAAGGGCCTTTTTGTAAAAAGGCCCCTTTTTTTGTTTTTAAAGCTTTCGGCCGCAACCCCTTAGCCGCAGACTTCGCCCGTGCCCTAGCCGCCGACTTCGCTCGTGCCCTAGCCGCAAGCGCCGATTTCTCTTCCTCCCCTCGCGAAGCCACAGCCAACAGCCGCTTCTCGATCTCTTCTCCTCCCCTTTTTCGCGAGACCTAGCCGTAGCGCCGCTCCTTCTTCCTCTTCTCCATGCAAACTAGCAGGCGATTGTTCTTTCTCTGGCGGTGGAGCAACGACCGCAGAACCCCTTCTTTTCCTTGGCTTTGTTTTCGGTGTGTCGGCTATAGGGTCGGAGGTACACAGGAGGAAAGTTGCGTGAGTCCCAGCAGGTATTAATCTTTGAATGTCTATCCATTCTTTTGTGTTCTCGAATTCTGTTGGTGAGGGCTGTTCTGAATTCCTATTTAGGAGGGGTTGCTGGGAAGAAGATATCCACGGATTCATTAGCAAATTTTCGGATTGAAGCAGGGAGTTAGCTTGCTGTTTCAGGCGAGTTCAAGTTCTTGGTGATGGTTAAACCTTGGATGTATGTTCTGATGGTTGGGCTAGGGTTCTGTAGGGATTCAATTCTCTGATGAAACTGCGATTTAAGAATTTGAATTTTGAGGGGTGCTTCTAGGTTGCTGCCGTGAGCTTATTGGCGGAGTTGATTATGTTTAGGGGTTAGGTGCTTGAGTTATTTCTTTGAGCTTGTAAAATCTTGCCATGTGATACACATAGGCCGGTGTATAAATTTTTGGATCAAATTAATCAAAATCTAAACTAAGTAACTTGCGATAATTATGGGTTACTCAGTTAATTGTAGTTAACAAAATAAAAAGGGATAATTATGACAATCCTAATTAATTAAGATAGCTCGTTTAGCTATAGATTTCATATTATTGTAGCTAAATAATATGCCTTTGATACAGGAAATTGATTTGGATTTAGCATTTCTAATTATTGGACGGGAGGTTCTTTTCTGATACGAGCATCTCTTTTAAGGCGGGTACCCTTTGACTTATCTTTTAGATATAGTCTTCTTGCTATGCATTGTCTGTTATAGATAACAGTAAGATTGTATGCTTATCTGCCTTAGTGTACCTGTATATGATATATGCTGCTGTTTATCCTTGAGGTTAGCTCCTGTTTCACTTTATACAGTCTCACGAGTTGCCATCTATATGGGTAGATATATTCATAGATGTAGTGATACCTTCCCTTTTGCATTTTGATATTGATAAATCACTGGTTATTTTGTTAGTATATCTACTAGGTTACTTGTATCCCATGATATAGGGTTCAAACCTATTCCTAGCACCCGTTGGTGTTGGAACTGGTGCTGCTTCCAACCCTCCTAGACTGATCTGAGGTCCCTCCAGTATAGTAGGCATGTAATGTAACTGAGGCTTGCCTCCATACTGTACGGACTGCTGAGGAAGTACCTTAAACTTGTTTGGGCAGTCTCTGGATCGGTGTCCCTCTTGTCCACATGAGTAGCATCCAGTTACACCCAAAAAGCATGCTCCTGGATGGGTCCTCCCACACTTAGGAAAAGGTGGATACCTAGCTTGCTTGTACTCTGGGTTTCCTTTTTGGCTGCCAGGCCACTGCTTCCTTTTGTGGTTTTTGCTCTTCCAGTTCTGGCTATTTGGCTGAGGCTTCTGGCCTCCAGTTGTCTTGTTCTCAGTCAGGACTGGCTTCTGCTGTGCTTGCTGTGCCTTGATGCTATTCAGGGAGTGCTCTGAGATTAGAGCACTACTGACCAACTCCTCGCTGGTCTGGGGTCGGTGCGTCCCGCTGTTCACGTTGAGTGCTATTTCAGGGTTCAGCATGCGGAGCATCAGTCTGACTCGCTCCATCTCTGTGCTGACTAGCTCTGGGCAGAGGCGAGCTAGTCTGTTGAACTTCGCGACTGCTTCTCCCACTGGTAGGCTACCTTGTCTGAACTCCATGAAGTCCTCGTAGTGCTAGTTGGTAACCCGCATGTGGAAGAACTCCTCATAGAACTCTTGCTCGAAATCTGCCCAGCTCATCTGGTTGACTATCCTCTTACTCTTGACTCGCTCCCACCACATACGAGCGTCTCCAGTTAGGCAGAAGGAGGCACATTTGACCTTCTCGACTTCTGGCCAGTCAAGAAGCTCCATTGTGCTCTCTAAAGTCTTGAACCAAGCTTGGGCATCCCAGGGCTCAGTCGTGCTTGAGAAGCTTTCGGGTTTCAGCCTCTGCCACTGGACGAGGTATGCTTCTTGTCTTCGGTTCACGGCAGGGGTCTCCTGTGTGACTGGTGGAACTTCAGCCACCACTGGAGTTTCCACTCCTGCAGTGGGTGGTGTAGGGGGCTCTGGGTGCTGATTTGCCATCAGTGTGGCGATGGTCTTCTGTTGCTATGAAATCTGAGCTTGCATTTGAGCAATGACCGCCATTAGGTTTGGCTGTTCTGTGCCAGGCTCATTGTTATCTTGAACTGGGGTTCCGTTCCTTGCATTAGGAGCTCGGCCTCTTCTTGCCATCTAATAATGCATAAGGGAACAAGAAATCACTACTACCTCTCTAGGTATAAACTTGTCTTCTTACTTAGTAACCTAATATCTATTCTAGGGATTAAACATGATTCCGTGATACTAAGGTATTAAACATGCTTCCTTGTTCTATGCACATGTGAGTAAGTACTTAAGCATTTCTCTATACTGAAGTTAAGTAAAGGAGCAATAGAAAAACTGAAACTTAAAGCTTTCTTACTTGAAGACGGCAAGGTTGATGCTGATGTGTGTGTGATGCTGGAGAATGGGAACTGCTCTGATACCACCTGTAGCGACCGACCTTCTCCACCTTCGACGGATCGTTACTTTATCTACTTCTTGACTCTAATGCACGACTAAGAATGCGGAACTTCTTTTTTTTTCTTTTAAATTCATCTAGGGATGATATTCTAACTCTAATAGTCATGCATGATACAATGGCATACTTCCTTTCTCTAGAACTTCACTACAATGGTACCAGTCGACTGCCATCTAACCAGTCGACTAGTATCGGCCACAATAAGTTTCTGGGCGCGGCACCAGTCGACTGGCCTCTTGGCAGTCGACTGATGCATCGAACAGAAGCTGCCGTTCGATAGGGCAGTCGACTGATACTGAACCAGTCGACTGGCACACCTGAAAATCTGAAATTCAGATTCGAAACCTTGCCTCAATGGTCCACCAAACTTATAGTTTCAAGCCATACAAAGACACAACACCATTTCTATACTCTATACTAGTTTCCTAAATATTTTAGCCAATCAAAACAACTTCATAAACTCGAAATTAGAACTTTTGCGGAAGAAATTAAGTTATGAAAATCTATATGAACTTTAAACTAGAGTTTTGTACCAAACTTAACTCCTATGCATTCATAATACCAAAACACATGTTCTACACCTTACTAAAGCATTTTGGAATGTAATGCAACTTTTCTAGGCATATTTATAGCAATAAAAACTTGATTCAAAGGGAAACTCACAATATCTTGGCACATGCATCAAATAGCTCCATCAAGTATCAATATTCAAAACTACTCACACTTATACTCATCCAATGCAATCATAAGGATATGTATGCTAAATAAAATGACATGGAATCTTTACTCATGGTTTTAGGATATGCAAAATATCTAAAACGCAAATACTTGGATAAATGCTATATGATCTAACTTAAACTAAGACTTTATAATAAATGCACTTTAAGTCCTTCATTCATCTTGTCCCAAGGACCTCTCCAAGGTCAGCCACCACACACACGTCACTCAGCACCGCCTTGTCGCCTTCCTTCAGAATTGCTTGCCTTTACCTTTACCTGCAGCAAGAGGAAATGCAACTAATAAGCAAAAAGCTTAGTAAGTACTATCTAGCTCACAAAATCTGAAAATGTGCAAACATGCTTTTTAAACAATGTGAAATCACATGAGATACTTTTATGCTTAAAAGAAAACTAAACCATGTATACTCAAGCATTAATAAGTCTCAACTTACTTGTTCTTGGCTTAACTTGAACTTTAGCAATTCTTTAACTTTAAATCTTCCTTTAACTTTTAGAAAACTTCTTTAAATTTTAGAAAACTTTGCTAAAGCATATACTTGAAAATAATAACTCACTTGGATCCACTTAAGACGTAAGTACCATCTTATGCGCGTTCCCTAAAAGGTTGGGGTAGCGAGCCACCAATCCTAATAGAGCAGACCTTGGTCTACCAGGGCCAAGACCTTGGAATTGGACACCTGGATTTCTTTAACGACGCCCTTGGACGCCGGGTACTGGCCTTAGAAAATAAAATACTTACTTTTTCTTATCTTGAATGCCTTGGCATTTTAACGAGCACCTTGTGTGCCCAAATCCCTAAGTCTTGACTTTTGGGGATTTCTTAAGGCCTTGGCCTTTTCTTTTCTTATCTTTATCTTCTCTTTTCTTTTCTCATAACTTTTCTTAGACCCTAACCTCATATAGGGTACTTAATTAAACTTATACAAGCATGGATTAAACTAGAGTTACATGCAAAATCATAAACTCAAGGAAAATTGCACTTTTAACTTTCTAACGGGAAAAACTTGCGGAAAAACCGCCTCTTACTGCAGGTGAGCAGTACTTACATTGATATCTTGGACTTACAACCAAAATTGACGTCTAGGGCTCGGGAGAAACTTGAGATCTCGATGAACCGTTCGCGCCTACGCGTTCCTCTCGTCGAGACGAACGAAACGCTCCGCACCCTTTGGTTCTTCCTTGGCCGGCGCCCCCTTAGAGGAGGAGAGGAGGTGTGGGGCGTGCGCCCAAGAGAGGGGAAGAGGGGGGTCGGCGTGAGGGCTTGGGCGAGGGAGAGAGGGTTTAGGTTGAGAGAAAATAAAATTCCTCTCTTTAATGATCTATTTATACTTAGGGTATTTAAGTCCAACTTTATAACTTAACTTAATATTTCTCTATTTTCTTTCAGCACACCCCTGCTGGGGCTCCTGGTTAACCCGACCAACTTAAGTCGTTGATCCCACGGGAGGTCTCGGGTTCAAAACTCATCCAGGCAACTTTTTGCCGAAAACTCTATTTCTTTTAATAAAAATACTAAACGGACTCGGAAAATTCCCTAAAAATATTCTAAAAATTCCTAAAAATATCTAGAATATTTCTAAAACAAATCTAACTAATTTCAAGGACTTTAAGGACTTAAAGTGGAAATTTTGGGGCGTTACAATCCCCCATACCTTATGAAAAGTTCGTCCTCGAACTTAGAATAATTCTGGATATCTTTCTCTCATGCTGTCCTCACGTTCCCAAGTAGCCTCCTCATGCTGTTGATTCTGCCAGATGACCTTCACTAGTGGCACTTCTTTGTTTCTTAATCTTTTAACTGCTTTGTCCACTATCTGTGTCGGTCTGCTCTCATAGCTAAGATCTTCTTGGATCTGTACTGACTTAGGCTGAATCACTTGGCTAGGGTCGTGAATACACTTCTTTAGCATAGAGACATGAAAGGTACTGTGGATAGCTGACATATCCTCTGGCAAGTCCAGCTCATAGGCTACCTTCCCAACTCTCTTTATAATCTTGTAGGGTCCTATGTAGCGAGGACTCAGCTTGCCCTTTTTGCCAAATCTCATCACTCCCTTCATAGGAGCGACCTTGAGAAATACTGAATCTCCAACTTGGAATTCAAGTGGCCTACGGCGTGTGTCAGCATAACTTTTCTGTCTACTCTGGGCAGTCTCAATCCTCTGGCGGATCGTCTGGATAGCCTGAGTGGTCTCATCTATAAGCTCAGTCTGGCTGCCTAGTCCTGACTCCATCTCTTTCTTCTCACCAGCTTCTTGCCAACATATGGGTGATCTGCATTTCCTGCCATACAATGCCTCATAAGGTGCCATCCTGATGGTGGCCTGATAGCTATTGTTGTAGGCAAACTCAGCTAAGCACAGAAATTTGCACCAACTGCCTTTAAAGTCCAACGCACAAGCCCTGAGCATGTCTTCTAAAATCTGATTTACTCTCTCTGTTTGTCCATCTGTCTGGGGATGGAAAGCTGTGCTGAACTGAAGTCTGGTGCCTAGGGCGTCCTGAACACACCTCCAAAAATGGGAGATGAACCGCCCATCTCTGTCAGAAACGATCGACTTCGGAACTCCGTGAAGCCTGATTACTTCTTTCACGTACAGCTGTGCTAACTGCTCTACCGAATGCGATAACTTGATGGCTAGGAAGTGGGCAGACTTGGTCAATCTATCCACTATCACCCATATTGCATCGTGTCCATGGGTGGTCCTTGGGAGACCTGTGATAAAATCCATGGATATCTCTTCCCACTTCCACTCTGGAATGGGAAGTGGCTGTAGAACTCCTCCTGGTCTCTGGTGCTCTGCCTTGACTCTCTGGCAGGTCAAGCAGGTACTGATATATCTGGCCACGTCTCGCTTGAGTCCAGACCACCAGAATCTTTTCTTTAAATCTTGGTACATCTTGGTAGAACCAGGATGCATAGAGTACGGGGTACTGTGGGCCTCTTCTAAAATATTCTTTCTTAGTTCCTCATCATTGGGGACGCAAAGGCGGTCTCCAAGATAGAGGATGCCACTATCTGATACTCGAAACTCCGAATTTTCTGCCTCTTGGACCTCCTGCTTGATCTTCTGGATCTCTGGGTCTGGACTTTGCTTTCTTTGTATATCCACAAGCAGGGTTGACTCTAGAGTCAATGCAGAAAGTTGCCCAATTATTACCTCGACTCCAAAATCCTTTATCTCTTTCTGAAGTGGTGGAGACAGTGATGATAGGGACATCAGTGCTGCACAGGATTTCCTGCTCAGTGCATCTGCCACTTTATTAGCTTTACCTGGGTGGTAGAGGATTTCACAGTCATAATCTTTGACCAACTCTAGCCACCTGCGCTGCCTCATATTCAGGTCCTTCTGAGTGAAGAAGTACTTCAAACTCTGATGGTCTGTGAAGATTCTGCACTGCACTCCATACAGGTAGTGTCTCCAGAGCTTCAGTGCGAAAACCACAGCTGCTAGCTCAAGGTCGTGGGTAGGGTAATTCTTCTCATAGTCCTTGAGCTGTCTGGAGGCATATGCTATTACTTTACCGTCTTGCATGAGGACAGCTCCAAGGCCCATCTTGGATGCATCACTGTAGATGTCAAAGGCCTTGTCACTCTCTGGAACAGTCAGGATGGGAGCACTAGTCAATCTTTTCTTCAGTTCTAGGAAACTGTGCTCGCATTTATCTGACCACTCAAACTTCTG
>JAGFNQ010008996.1:0-20880 GCA_024364735.1 Boesenbergia rotunda | reverse complement strand
CTTAGGCTTCTTGCCTTTCGGAATCACCAGTAGACTTGTTCCATGCCTTCTTTTCCCGTTGTGGTTCTTCTTCCAGTGGGGGTTGGTGTTCTGAGTCTTTTGATTTCCTGACTGACTCTGATTCTGTGTACTGACTGGGGCCTGCTTCTGCTGGCTGATATCTTCAGATAGTGCTCAGCATTCAAGGCACCACTGACTAGCTCTTCTGCAGTCTGTGGCCTATGAACGCCACCAGCTACACTCAGAGCAATGTCAGGCCTAAGCATTCTTAGCATTAATCTGACCCTTTCCCTTTCAGTACTAACCAGCTCAGGACACAATCGTGCCAGTCGGTTAAATTTCTGGACGGCCTCGTTGACAGAGAGATTCCCCTGTCGAAATTCGGTGAACTCATCGAAATGTCTGTTGGTCACCCTCATATGGAAGAACTCCTCTAGAAATTCAACCTCGAAATCCTTCCATTTCATTTGATCCACCGATCTTCTGGCCTTTACCCGTTCCCACCACATCCGAGCATCGCCGGAGAGGCAGAACGAGACACACTTGACCTTCTCATTTTCCGGCCAGTCAAGAAGTTCCACGGTGCTTTCCACTGTTTTGAGCCAGGACTGAGCGTCCCACGGCTCGCCGATGCCGGAGAACTTATCCGGCTTCAGTCGTTGCCACTGTATCAAATAGGCCTCTTGTCGGACTGCTCTGGCCATAGTGTCCGAGGGCGCCTGTGCAGCCGGAGGTTCAGTGGTTATGACATCCTGACTTCCCGCAGGGGTGGCAGTATTAGTCTGCTAGGTCATCAGAGTGTTTATCATCTGCTGCTGCTCAGTGACCTGGCGCTGCATCTCAGTGATCACCTGCATCAGGTCAGGTGGGGGTGCTGTCTCGTTACCCCTAGTACTACGCCTTCTAGCCATATCTATCATATAGACAGTAAATGACTACATCAGTCATAATTCTACCTTTACCTGTTATGCAAGTATTACTCATCTTCATATCATGCAAGCATAACTCATCTCATATAGTAGCACTGTACATGAAATAATCTAAGCGAGTTAGGATTTCTTACTTGGAAGCGGCAGGAGGAAGCTTGATGTGTGTGTGGTGGAGGGGAAATCTGCTCTGATACCAACTTGTAACGCCCGACCTTATATCTATCCTAAAGGCGGGGTTACGGGTCCATACATTCATATCATTATATCATGTTAAGCATGTATATCCAAACAAAACAGTTACTATACAAGAAATGTAGTAAGCATGCTTATTGAAGACTAATTTACCAAGCAAGGTTTTTCATTTCTTTTATATCTACATGCATTTACAACCTAATATAAGGATCATTTAACACACTATAGCATGGAATCTCAAGTAAGAATATAGCAAGAGTTATCTAGTCTTAGATACATGCAAAAGAAGCATTCATAAGAAACAGAAAATAGTAAATATCTAGCATTTTACTTAGCATGCATACTACCAAGTTTAGACATTAATGATAGTGTTATCTAGCATGACATAGGTTCCATATCTCTAACTTAATCACAGTAGAGTAGTCATGATCATCGCACATTCAGAGTATAGCAATACAATTTCAATCTTTCATTGGAAGCAGTTTAGATTCTAGACAAAAACAAGGTAGATAGAATCTTTCGTTCTTTCCCGAGCCATCACCACACACATCCTCTAGCCTTCCCTCTGCCACTTCCTTTAGTTCGAGTATTTCTTACCGCTATCTGCAGCATAAGAAAACAACATGAACTAGTAAGCAAAACATGCTTAGTAAGAATCCGGGCCTACTCGCAAAACCATATCGATACATCATATCATGTACTCAGTAATCAAGATAGAACAAGATTATAAGCATCATAAGCATTTCATCAAAGCATCATAAACATCACATCAAATATCTCTAAGTACTTTACAAAACAAGATTATCTCATAATGAGAAAAATAATAAGTTTTTCAAAAAGTTCTATAAAGGTAAGTACTTAAAAATACATATCATCATCTTGGGCCCAGTTGTAGTACCACATCATGCGCGTTCCCTAATTAGATTGGTGGCTCGCTACCCCAATTTATTAATGCTTGAGTATGCTTATTAATGCTTATTAATGCTTGAGTATGCATGTTTTGAGTTATGCATGTGTTAGTGTTTCTTTTAAGCATAAAAGTATCTCATGTGATTTCACATTGTTTAAAAAGCATGCTTGCACATTTCGAGATTTTGTGAGCTAGATAGTACTTGCTAAGCTTTATGCTTATTAGTTGCATTTCCTCTTGCTGCAGGTAAAGGTAAAGGCAAGCTATTCTGAAGGAAGGCGACGAGGCGGTGCTGAGTGACGTGTGTGTGGTGGCTGACCTTGGAGAGGTCCTTGGGACGAGACAGTTTAGCTTATTTGAAATGCAATGTTTAAGGTTTCCAAATTCCAAGTTATTGTGTTATGGAGTTTATTAAACATTTATGCTTCGGATAGTTTTACATGCTCAATTTTGTAGAATGAAGATTCCATGTCATTTCAATTAGTATGCATACTTTTGTGAATGCACTAGATGAGCAAGGGCATGAGTAGTTTAGCATGTTGATACATTGAATTCTAGACTTATTCTTGAGCTTATTATTCCCTTTTGGACTAAGTCCTAATTGTGCTTAAAATGCTTGTAAATTCGGTAGAATAGTAAGATTTACATTCTATGAAGTTCTAGAAATGTTATAGAATCTGATAAGTGGAGTTTAGATATTTGCATGTCTTAAAACCACGAGTAAAGATTTCATGTCATTCTATTTAGTATACATATCCTTATGATTGCATTGGATGAGTATGAGCGTGAGTAGTTTTGAATATCGATACTTTGATGGAGCTATTTGATGCATGTGCCAAGATGTTGTTAGTCTCCTTTTGAATTAAGTTTTATTGCTTTAAATATGCTTAGAAAAGTTGCATTCATATTCCAATATGTTTTTTTTTACGAATTTTAGAGAAAGGAAGTGTGACATTGTATCATGCATGACTATTAAAGTTAGAATATCATTCTTAGATAGATTTGAATAAAAAAAAAAGGAAAGTTCCGCATTTTAGTCGTGCATTAGAGTCAAGAAGTAGACAAAGTAACGGTCCGTCATAGGTAGAGAAGGCGGGTCGCTAGAGTTGGTATCAGAGCAGTTCCCATTCTCCAACATCACACACACATCAGCATCAACCTTGCCGTCTTCAAGTAAGAAAGTTTTAAGTTTCAGTTTTTCTATTGCTCCTTTATTTAATTGCAGTATAGAGAAATGCTTAAGTACTTACTCATATATGCATAGAACAAGGAAGCATGTTTAATACCTTAGTATCATGGAATCATGTTTAATCCCTAGAATGGATATTAGGTTACTAAGTAAGAAGACAAGTTTATACCTAGAGATGTAGTAGTGATTTCTTGTTCCCTTATGCATTATTAGATGGCAAGAAGAGGCCGAGCTCCTAATGCAAGGAACGGAACTCCAGTTCAAGATGACAATGAGCCTGGCACAGAACAGCCAAACCTGATGGCAGTCATTGCTCAAATGCAAGCCCAGATTTCAGAGCAACAGAAGACCATCGCCACACTGATGGCAAATCAGCACCCAGTGCCCCCTACACCACCCACAGCAGGAGTGGAAACTCCAGTGGTGGCTGAAGTTCCACCAGTCACACAGGAGACCCCTGCCGTGAACCGAAGACAAGAAGCATACCTCGTCCAGTGGCAGAGGCTGAAACCTGAAAGCTTCTCAGGCACGACTGAGCCCTGGGATGCCCAGGCTTGGTTCAAGACTTTAGAGAGCACAATGGAGCTTCTTGACTGGCCAGAAGTCGAGAAGGTCAAATGTGCCTCCTTCTGCCTAACTGGAGATGCTCGTATGTGGTGGGAGCGGGTCAAGAGTAAGAGGATAGTCAACCAGATGAGCTGGACAGATTTCGAGCAAGAGTTCTATGAGGAGTTCTTCCACATGCGGGTTACCAACAAGCACTACGAGGACTTCATGGAGTTCAGACAAGGTAACCTACCAGTGGGAGAAGCAGTCGCGAAGTTCAACAGACTAGCTCGCCTCTGCCCAGAGCTAGTCAGCACAGAGAAGGAGCGAGTCAGACTGATGCTCCGCATGCTGAACCCTGAAATAGCACTCAACGTGAACAGCGGGACGCACCGACCCCAGACCAGCGAGGAGTTGGTCAGTAGTGCTCTAATCTCAGAGCACTATCTGAATAGCATCAAGGCACAACAAACACAGCAGAAGCCAGTCCTGATTGAGAACAAGACAACAGGAGGCCAGAAGCCTCAGCCAAATAACCAGAACTGGAAGAACAAGAACCACAAAAGGAAGCAGTGGCCTGGCAGCCAAAAAGGAAACCCAGAGAACAAGCAAGCTAGGTATCCACCTTGTCCTAAGTGTGGGAGGACCCATCCAGGAGCATGCCTTTTGGGTGTAACTGGATGCTACTCATGTGGACAAGAGGGACACAGATCCAAAGACTGCCCAAACAAGTTTAAGGTACTTCCTCAGCAGTCCGTACAGTATGGAGGCAAGCCTCAGTTACATTACATGCCTACTATACTGGAGGGACCTCAGATCAGTCAGGGAAGGTTGGAAGCAGCACCAGTTTCAACCAATGCCAGAGTCTTTTCCCTCACGAAGGAAGAAGCTGCCAGCGCCTCCACGGTCGTAACATGTCAAATAGTTATTTTTCAGCATTTAGCTACTACACTGTTTGACACTGGGGCGACCCATTCTTTCGTATCAGTACCTTTTGCTAGTAAGTTACAGGTGCCTGCAGAGAGTTGGGAGTCCAGATTCCTGACAACTCTCCCTTAAGGGGAAATCATGGAATCCACCCAGAGACTCCGGGCTGTGTCAATCAAGATTTCAGATCGAGAGCTATATGTCGATCTAATAGTCCTTGCGATGCAAGACTTCGACGTCATACTGGGCATGGATTTCCTCAGTAAGTACAGCGCTTCAGTGGACTGTCGCCGGAGGAAGGTGGTTTTCAGTCCAGAAGGAGAACCACCGTTCGAATTTCAAGGAGCCCCAAGGAGGAAGACTCAGAAATTCCTCTCAGCCTTGGCAGCCCACCAGATGCTAGAGCAAGGGTGTGCTGGTTTTCTTGCACGCATAGTGGACATAGAAGCAAAGGAAGAGCGCAAGCAGGAGGATGTACGGGTAGTCTGTGAGTATCCAGAAGTATTCCCAGAAGAACTACCTGGACTACCTCCCAACAGAGAAGTGGAATTCGAGATCGAGCTAATACCAGGTACCGGTCCGGTCTCGAAGGCCCCCTATCGTATGTCTCCAGCAGAGTTGAAGGAATTACAAGAGCAACTCCAGGAGCTACTAGACAAGGGCTTCATTCGCCCGAGTCATTCACCCTGGGGAGCTCCTGTACTTTTCGTCAAGAAGAAGGATGGGTCTATGCGTCTGTGCATAGACTACAGAGCTCTGAACAAGGTAACCATCAAGAACAAGTACCCCCTTCCTAGAATAGATGATTTATTTGATCAACTCAAAGGGGCTACAGTGTTCTCGAAGATAGATCTGCGTTCTGGGTATCATCAGCTAAAGGTTAAAGAAAGTGACATCCCCAGGACGGCCTTCAGGACAAGATACGGCCACTACGAATTTGTAGTGATGCCTTTTGGAGTAACCAATGCTCCAGCAGTCTTCATGGAGCTGATGAACCACATCTTCAGGGAGTATCTCGATAAATTCGTCATTGTATTTATTGATGATATTCTCATATACTCACAGACTCCAGAGGACCATGCTACACACTTGAGGATAGTGCTGCAGATCCTTCAGCAGGAGAAGCTCTATGCAAAATTCTCAAAGTGTGAGTTTTGGCTAGATCAGGTGACCTTCCTAGGTCACATTGTATCCAAAGAAGGCATTCAAGTTGATCCAGCCAAGATAGAAGCAGTCAGCAACTGGTGTAGACCCAAGAATGCCAGTGAAATCAGAAGCTTCTTAGGCCTGGCAGGATATTACAGAAAATTTGTGGAGGACTTTTCCAGAATAGCCTCTCCACTCACAGCCCTGACCAGAAAGAATCAGAAGTTTGAGTGGTCAGATAAATGCGAGCACAGCTTCCTAGAACTGAAGAAAAGATTGACTAGTGCTCCCATCCTGACTGTTCCAGAGAGTGACAAGGCCTTTGACATCTACAGTGATGCATCCAAGATGGGCCTTGGAGCTGTCCTCATGCAAGACGGTAAAGTAATAGCATATGCCTCCAGACAGCTCAAGGACTATGAGAAGAATTACCCTACTCATGACCTTGAGCTAGCAGCTGTGGTTTTTGCACTGAAGCTCTGGAGACACTACCTGTATGGAGTGCAGTGCAGAATCTTCACAGACCATCAGAGTTTGAAGTACTTCTTCACTCAGAAGGATCTGAATATGAGGCAGCGCAGGTGGCTAGAGTTGGTCAAAGATTATGACTGTGAAATCCTCTACCACCCAGGTAAAGCTAATAAAGTGGCAGATGCACTGAGCAGAAAATCCTGTGCAGCACTGATGTCCCTATCATCACTGTCTCTACCACTTCAGAAAGAAATAAAGGATTTTGGAGTCGAGGTAATAATTGGGCAACTTTCTGCATTGACTCTAGAGTCAACCCTGCTTGTGGATATACAAAGAAAGCAAAGTCAAGACCCAGAGATCCAGAAGATCAAGCAGGAGATCCAAGAGGCAGAAAATTCAGAGTTTCGAGTATCAGATAGTGGCATCCTCTATCTTGGAGACCGCCTTTGCGTCCCCAATGATGAGGAACTAAGAAAGAATATTTTAGAAGAAGCCCACAGTACCCCGTACTCTATGCATCCTGGTTCTACCAAGATGTACCAAGATTTAAAGCAAAGGTTCTGGTGGTCTGGACTCAAGCGAGACGTGGCCAGATATATCAGTACCTGCTTGACCTGCCAGAGAGTCAAAGCAGAGCACCAGAGACCAGGAGGAGTTCTGCAGCCTCTTCCCATTCCAGAGTGGAAGTGGGAAGAGATATCCATGGATTTTATCACAGGTCTCCCAAGGACCACCCATGGACACGATGCAATATGGGTGATAGTGGACAGATTGACCAAGTCTGCCCACTTCCTAGCCATCAAGTTATCGCATTCGGTAGAGCAGTTAGCACAGCTGTACGTGAAAGAAGTGATCAGGCTTCACGGAGTTCCGAAGTCGATCGTTTCTGACAGAGATGGGCGGTTCATCTCCCATTTTTGGAGGTGTGTTCAGGATGCCCTAGGCACCAGACTTCAGTTCAGCACAGCTTTCCATCCCCAGACAGATGGACAAACAGAGAGAGTAAATCAGATTTTAGAAGACATGCTCAGGGCTTGTGCGTTGGACTTTAAAGGTAGTTGGTGCAAATTTCTGTGCTTAGCTGAGTTTGCCTACAACAATAGCTATCAGGCCACCATCAGGATGGCACCTTATGAGGCATTGTATGGCAGAAAATGCAGATCACCCATATGTTGGCAAGAAGCTGGTGAAAAGAAAGAGACGGAGTCAGAAATAGGCAGCCAGACTGAGCTTGTAGATGAGACCACTCAGGCTATCCAGACGATCCGCCAGAGGATTGAGACTGCCCAGAGTAGACAGAAAAGTTATGCTGACACACGCCGTAGGCCACTGGAATTCCAAGTTGGAGATTCAGTATTCCTCAAGGTCGCTCCTATGAAGGGAGTGATGAGATTTGGCAAAAAGGGCAAGCTAAGTCCTCGCTACATAGGACCCTACAAGATCATAAAGAGGGTTGGTAAGGTAGCATATGAGCTGGACTTACCAGAGGATATGTCAGCTATCCACAGTACATTTCATGTCTCTATGCTAAAGAAGTGTATTCACGATCCTAGCCAAGTGATTCAGCCTCAGTCAGTACAGATCCAAGAGATCTTAGCTATGAGAGCAGACCGACACAGATAGTGGACAAAGCAGTTAAAAGATTAAGAAATAAAGAAGTGCCACTAGTGAAGGTCATCTGGCAAAATCAAAAGCATGAGGAAGCTACTTGGGAACGTGAAGACAGCATGAGAGAAAAATATCCAGAATTATTTTAAGTTCAAGGATGAACTTTTTATAAGGTATGGGGGATTGTAACGCCCCGAAATTTCCATATTGAAGTTCTTAAAGTCCCTGGAACTATTTAAAAATGTTTTAGAAATATTCTAGATATTTTTAGGAATTTTTAGAATATTTTTATGGAAGTTTCCGAGTCCGTTTAGTATTTTTATTAAAAGAAATAGAGTTTTCGGCAAAAAATTGCCTGGACGAGTTTTGAACCCGAGACCTCCCATGGGACCAACGACTTAAGTTGGTCGGGTTAACCAGGAGCCCCAGCAGGGGTGTGCTGAAAGAAAATAGAGAGATATTAAGTTAAGTTATAAGTTGGACCGAAATACCCCTTGGTATAAATAGAAGAACTTAAGTGATTCTTTTATTTTTGGTTCGGCAACTCCCTCTCCTCCTCACGCCACCCCTCTCCTCTCCTCTCTTGGGCGAAACCACACCAAGCCCTAGGGCCTTCCTCCGGTGGCCGGCCAAGGCTCTCCTCCGAGAGATTTTCCGATATTCGGAATCCCCGCGACGAGAGGAACGCGTGAGCACGAAGAAATCTCCGAGACTCTGAGTTTCTCCGGAACCTCCGACGCCGTTCTTGGTTGTAAGTCCAAGATATCAATGTAAGTACTGCTCACCTGCAGTAAGAGGCGGTTTTCCGCAAGAATTTTCCCTTAAAAGTTTTAAAAGAGATATTTACTTTTAGTTTAAGATTTTGCATGTGATCTTAGTTCATTATATGCTTATATATATTTGATAGAGTACCCTATGTGAGTTTAGGGTCTAAGAAATCTATAAGAAAAGAAAAGAAAGATAAAGAAAAAGAAAAGAGAAGGCCAAGGCCTTACGAAATCCCCAAAAGTCAAGACTTAGGGATTTGGGCACACAAGGTGTTCGATAAAATGCCAAGGCATTTAAAGATAAGAAAGAAAAGAGAGAAAAGCTATTTTATTTTCTAAGGCCAGTACCCGGCGTCCAAGGGCATCGTTAAAGAAATCCAGGTGTCCAATTCCAAGGTCTTGGCCCTGGTAGACCAAGGTCTGCCCTATTAGGATTGGTGGCTCGCTACCCCAACCTTTTAGGGAACGCGCATAAGATGGTACTTACGTCTTAAGTGGATCCAAGTGAGTTATTATTTTCAAGTATATGCTTTAGCAAAGTTTTTCTAAAGTTTAAGGAAGTTTTCTAAAAGTTAAAGAAAGATTTAAAGTTAAAGAATTGTTAAAGTTTCAAGTCAAGCCAAGAAAAGTGAGTTAAAACTTATTAATGCTTGAGTATGCATGTTTTGAGTTATGCATGTGTTAGTGTTTCTTTTAAGCATAAAAGTATCTCATGTGATTTCACATTGTTTAAAAAGCATGCTTGCACATTTCGAGATTTTGTGAGCTAGATAGTATTTGCTAAGCTTTATGCTTATTAGTTGCATTTCCTCTTGCTGCAGGTAAAGGTAAAGGCAAGCTATTCTGAAGGAAGGCGACGAGGCGGTGCTGACGTGTGTGTGGTGGCTGACCTTGGAGAGGTCCTTGGGACGAGGCAGTTTAGCTTATTTGAAATGCAATGTTTAAGGTTTCCAAATTCCAAGTTATTGTGTTATGGAGTTTATTAAACATTTATGCTTCGGATAGTTTTACATGCTCAATTTTGTAGAATGAAGATTCCATATCATTTCAATTAGTATGCATACTTTTGTGAATGCACTAGATGAGTAAGGGCATGAGTAGTTTAGCATGTTGATACATTGAATTTTAGACTTATTCTTGAGCTTATTATTCCCTTTTGGACTAAGTCCTAATTGTGCTTAAAATGCTTGTAAATTCGGTAGAAAAGTAAGATTTACATTCTATGAAGTTCTAGAAATGTTATAGAATCTGATAAGTGGAGTTTAGATATTTGCATGTCTTAAAACCACGAGTAAAGATTTCATGTCATTCTATTTAGTATACATATCCTTATGATTGCATTGGATGAGTATGAGCGTGAGTAGTTTTGAATATCGATACTTTGATGGAGCTATTTGATGCATGTGCCAAGATGTTGTTAGTCTCCTTTTGAATTAAGTTTTATTGCTTTAAATATGCTTAGAAAAGTTGCATTCATATTCCAATAAGTATTTTCTTTACGAATTTTAGAGTAAGGAAGTGTGCCATTGTATCATGCATGACTATTAAAGTTAGAATATCATTCTTAGATAGATTTGAATAAAAAAAAAGGAAAGTTCCGCATTTTAGTCGTGCATTAGAGTCAAGAAGTAGACAAAGTAACGGTCCGTCAAAGGTAGAGAAGGCGGGTCGCTACACAGGTGCCTAGCAGCCCTTTGCTAGGTCTTTGTTTCCTGGCAGTCCTTCACCAGGTGCCTAGCAACCCTTCGCTTGGACTTTGTTTCCTGGTAGTCCTTCGCCAGGTGCCTAGCAGCCCTTCGCCAGGTTTTTGATTCCTAGCAGTCCTTCGCCAGGTGCCTAGCAGCCCTTCGCCAGGTCTTAGGGTTTCTATGCCTAGCATCCCTTCACTAGGTGCCCAGCTGCCCTTTGCCAGGACTTCTTTCTGCACACTTGAGTAACATCGTTAGATCACAAATAGTACTTAACTTTGAATCCTTTGCCAATATCAAAACAAGGTTCGATATGGTGCTTTCTGCACCAACATTTGTGCTAACAATTACCTTCTGATCCTTAGGACTATAGAACATACCACCCTTCGTTACTCTAGGATAGCCTACGAACAGACGTACCTCTGTACGAGATTCCAACTTATCAGTATCTCCCTTCAGCACATGTGTTGGACTACTCCAAATCCGAACATGTCCTAGACTAGGCTAGCGCCCAGTCCATAGTTCTGTGAGAGTATGAGGGACTCACTTAGATGGGACCAAGTTTAGTATGTATGCTGCCATTTCCAGAGCGTATCCCTAGAACGAATCAGGTAAGTTTGAATAGGTCATCATTGACCTAACCATTCCCATAAGAGTCCTATTCCTTCTCTCTGCAACTACGTTCTGTTGGGGTGTACCGGGTGCAGTTAGCTGGGACTGAATCCCAGCTTCTGATAGGTAGCTCCTAAACTTTCCAAAGAGGTACTCGCCACCACGATCTGATCGCAGTGTCTTGATACATTTACCTCGATATTTCTCCACATCAGCCTTGAATTCATTGAACTTTTCAAAGCATTCAGACTTACGGCGCATCAGGTAAATATACCTATACTTTGAATAATCATCAATGAAAGTGACGAAATATTCAAAGCCACCTCTAGCCTGGATTGACATAGGTCCACACAAATCAGAATGAATCAGTTCTAGCACACCTTTGGCCCTATACCCCTTAGCCTTGAAAAGTCTCTTGGTAATCTTACCTTCTAAGCAAGACTCACAGGTCGGGAGACTCTCCACCACCAATGAACCCAGGGGCCCATCGGCTATCAACCTCTGAATCCTACTAAGGTTAATATGACCAAGCCTAAGGTGCCAAAGATATGTCTGATTCATCTTAGAAGGCTCCTATCTCTTATTCAAGTTAGATGATGAGCTATTTTCTTCAGTATGCATTGTGGGAGTTATTGGTTCTAGAGTATACAGATTGCCAATCATTGTACCCAAACAGATAATCTCTCTATTTCTTTTAATAACAACTTTATTAATAAAAGCAACAGAATATCCATCCTTTATTAACTTAGAAATCGAAATTAGATTCATTCTAAATTAGGGTACAAAAAGACAATCTCTCAGAACTAACACTTTATTTCTCTCAAAAGATAAATAGAAAACTCCCACAGCAATTGCTGCCACCTTTGTAGCATCGCCCATGTAGACCATGATTTCTTCATCCGTTAGCCGTCGGGTTTCCTGGAACCCCTGCAGAGTATTGCAGACATGGTCAGTGGCTCCCATATCTACACACCAGGTACTGGTAGAAAGCATCGCTAAACATGTTTCAACGACTAAGGCTGAAGAAATACCTTTGCTCTGACGACGGGGATAGTCCGCCTTCCAGTGCCCAGTTTGCTTGCACGTGAAGCACTTGCCTATCGTCTTCTTCACGCCAGTCCAGGGTCCTTGCGATGCTCCTACCTTCTTGAACCCTCCTTGTTTCTTCTTCTTCCTGCCTTTGGCTCAGAAGAAGAAACCCTTTGAGTCACTAAGGCCTGTGAGTTCTGACGAATGATGGCCTCTCCCGCCTGGAGTTCTCCTAGCAGTTCACCTAACGTATAATCCCTTTTGTTCATATTATAGTTGAGCCTAAATTGCTCAAAACTCCTTGGCAGAGACTGGAGTATAATATCGACCTGAGATTCCCTGTCGATCTATGCTCTCAGTACCTCAATCTCATTGAGGTGAGCCATCATTTTTAGGACATGATCCCTTATGGGTGTCCCTTCAACCATAGTGGTTGACATCAGACTCTTCATCGCGGTTTGCCTAGCAGCTCGACCTTGGTACCCGAAGAGATCTTTGAGATTCAGCATCATGTCACTAGCAGTGGCCATGGACTGATGCTGATGTTGCAGCACATTCGACATGGATGCCAGAATGTAGCACCGCGCCATCTCATCTGCCTTTTTCCACTTCTTGTAACGCTCCCTCAACTCCTCACCAGAGTCCTCTCTAGGTCTTTCCGGGCATTCCTTGAAGAGTACAAATTTGTACTCGTCAGCAGTGAGGACAATGTCAAGGTTCCTCTTCCAGTATATATAGTTTGGGCCAGTATGTTTCTTGCCCTTAAGAATTGTGGTTAGTAGGGTAAAGGCCATTATGAAAAAACTTGAGAATCACAACATACACTACTTTAGAAATCGAAAATAAATTGATTCCTCAAAACAATTAATTTTCAAAATCAACCAACACCCCTATATACTGAGAAATTCATATGTTACGATGGTGTGGACGTATACGAATCCCTACATTCGTAAGAGAAGGTTTTACCCATCGATCTTACTATCTTGTCAACCTAACCTTTTGATAAGTAAGATCAATAGTTGGTCTCCTTCGGCTCAGCAAAATAATAGCAGTGACTCCGATGGGGAGGATACGATTATTCGCATCTAAGTGTGCACAATTACACGACACTAAGAAAATTATTTCTGATTATGTACCTTCCGATGGGGAAGTACGCATGCTCTTTAATAATTTTCTATAGTCTTTTTCGACCCAGTGATCCGCAAAACAAGTCCATCCGATTGGGAGGAAGGCACTCAGAGCCGACGCGCTGACTTGTTCGCATCATTTATCGAATTGTAATGGAAACCGTGGGACCCTTAGGGTCCCTCTCCCACTTAGTAATTTATCTCGAGGAATTTTCTAGCACAACCACACAACCAAGCACATAACCAATAACATGAAATAAAATAAAGAAAATCCTAGATTTTTCAACTTTCAAGGCCCCTTGGTCTCTAATGTGCCTCCAGTCATGTCGTTAATTCGTCCGCTCCTCCCTTCGTTCTGCGCAGGCTACCTTGAGGGATCTCCGAGCCGAAAAGAATAGTTAATTATTTACATCATTGATCCTATACTCCACGAAGGAGTGTACATGAAATCTAGATCAACTGTAAATAAAAAACTAGGCTAAACATGTGCCGTATTTAATTACAAAAATTAAATACCTAGCCTCGTCAACCCCGAGGATTAATTAATTACAAGAATTTGCAAATCAATCACACAACACATATTTGGACATGAAGTTAGAATCTCGTGCCTACAACACAAAGTTAGCCTACGCACATCTACACATCATCTAGCAAAATAAAATGTATGACAATGCAAAAATTAACCAATCCTAAACACACAAAGCCGGAAACCTCAGCTCTAATACCAGTTGTCGGTATGGCTTGGCGGATTTCCTCAGCGAATACCTGGTCGATCCAAGAGACCTCTCCATGTCTACGGATTAAAAATTAATCCGAGTGGAGACCCGTCTCCCATCGACCGTCTCGTGCCGTATCAAACGATCCAAATTACAACTTAGCCAATTACCAAAATTGGCCTTGTAATTTGCTCGACCGTTTGATCACGGAAAAGGTGACGAGTTGATCGCCGGCTTTTGTGTTTATGGTCGGGGTCCAGTTAACAATTTATTCATTATGATATGAAATGAAAATAATAAATTATCAAATATAAAATAACGAGACATACGATCATGGCACATAATTGACATAAGGTTAAACAAAGGAGCATAGGGAAAGATATACCTTTCCGATCACCTCGCGGTCTTCTACCTTATGTCTTTCCCTTCACGGACGTCATGTGGCCGATGATCTACCATGAACCGAGATCACCAAGAGCTCCAAAATGATCCCTTCTTCTAGCCGACCAAAACCCTAGTCTCTAGGGTTTGCGCCGCCAACCCTTGTCTCCTCCACCCTTGCGCCGCCGTCTGCCGAAGCCTCCAAGGCTTGGCCGGCTCGAAAGCTGACCTCGAGAGGTGACCACAGAACAAGAAGAAGGAGAAGAATATCCTTCCATGATCACCCAAATCTGGCTGCTCGTTTTCCTTCTCCCCTTGGCGCCGTCGGCTTCAACAACTGCCCGCCACCCCTCTCTTGCACGCCACCCACTGCTCCTCCCTCCTTGCCGTTCACCACCAAAGGGAGGACAAACTCCTCCATCTATCTACCAGAGATCGGTAGCTAAGGAGAAATGAAGAGGGTTGATGAGGAAGGAGTAATCCCTCCTCTAACCGGCGCCCTGTGAGAGAGAAACGAGGGAGAGAACGAGAGATCACCTTGGGTGGATTAATTCTTGGATTAAGCTTTTGTTTCTTGATCTCATAGGGTATTTATAGGGCTAAGGTAGGGACCAAGAGGAGGAGTTGGATCTTGGGCCACTAACGGATCTAAACCCGATCCATTAATTAAGATCCATTCCACTAAAGGATCTTAATTGAACTTCCACACCAACCCCCATATTTTCATATGGGCTCCACATATTATGAGTCATCCATTCCCCTGTGTTTAAGATCTCGAATGCCCATTAATTAATTAAATTATTGACAATTTAAATTAATTGACTTCTGGATCCTTGATTAGTACCACTCAATCTTATCATCGTGCCGGATCAAATCCACCTGTAGGGTTTAGCACGATGAACCTTTTGAGCTCATCGAGGGGTATCATCATCCCAACTAACCAGGACACGGATTTCGTCAATAATCAATGGCACATCATATTATTTATATTATCTCCCAACTTACCGGGCCTATCGATCTAACAGAATAGATCTCGCCCTTTGGTAAATCAAAAAAATAATAATTAATAATATATGCCCGTTATTATTTTGGGATTAAGGGATCGTACTCTATAATGTAAACTGAGGTCCTATCCAATTATCGAGTCAGTACAAATTGGATAACCCCGGATTTAGGTGTAACGACCCGGAAAATTCTCATAATATTTTCTTTAAAGTATTGAGCATGACTAGGTAATTTTCCGAGGAACCTAGAAATATTAATACGAATTTTAGCCTAGAAATCCATGTTTTCTCATTTAAATTGGGAAAAATAAGCACTAATGGGCTTTATATGGGCTTCCTAGTACCATAATTATTGGTGAATTTTAGGTAAAAATTGATATAAATATAAAGAGGTTTTAATGAGAAATATCAACATAATTATGGGGGAATTTGTGGGATTTTCGAAATAATAGGGAATAAAATAAAAAAAATAAAATACAAAAAAATTAGTGCATGCACCAAGGATTGAACCTTGGACCTCTTATACAACCATGCATGCTCTAACCAATTCACCTAGCAAGGGAGTGCTATGAGGAAATGAAGTGGATTGTGGTTAAGGCTTAGGGAAAATGAATGGTCATCCACCATGACTCTTCACTTGCCCTCCTTAATGTGCTATAAAAAGGGGGCTTGGGGGTTACTTTCTTCCTTCCATCAATTCCACCTTTCTTCTTCCTCCTCCCTCACCCTAGCCGAAACTCCAAGGAAGGTTTTCCTTTGGAAAACTTCACAAGAGGGCTCAATCTTCAAGAGCTAAGGGTCATCTACAAGGCTACAAGGGTTAAGGGTGATCAAGGGACAACAAGGTCTTCATCATCTTCCCTTTTTAAGGTCTAAAAACCAAGATAACCCAAGGTATGGCCCCCTCACCTGTGGTGTAATGGTTTTTCTTGATATGGTCATGATCTAAGCATCTTGTTTGAGATACAAGTTGAAAAATCCATGAAAAGGGGACTTAGGGTTTCGGCCCTTTCATATTTCTAGGGCTAGGACTAGTTTTAACTCTCTAATGATGGTTCTTATGTCTCCTTATGATGTAAGTGATGTTAGTAGTGATTAATGTGAATTTTTGCATGCTTGATGGTTCCTACAAGTTTCGGCCAAGACCCCTAAATTATGGATGGAACTTGATCTAACCCTTCAACATGTTTAAATTGTTTCCCCTATGACATGATGGATAGTGATTGGGTTTTATAATAATTTCTCTATGAATTTCATGAGCCTTTAGGTTTCGTCCAAGGGCTAATGTAAGGCTAAGGGATTAGGGTTGGATTTAGCTATGGGATCAAAGGTTTCCTATAGCATTTTATGTTGTATGGGATGTTATTTGTGACCTATATGAATTGTTCCATGGACCTAGGGTTTCCTAGGGTTTTCGGCCAAGACCATAACCTAGGGTTTGGAGTGGGGTAAGACCACAAGAATGCATGTTTATAGGATACTATGATGTATGTATATGCTTAAGTATGTTGGAAGAATTTTATGCCAATGAAAACCCTAGATTATGTGTCAAGAATTATATGTTAGGTCACTTATAATGATGATTCATAAATATTTAGACATGTGCCATGAACCCAAGAAAATGTATCATGTATGAAAGGACCTAGGTATGTTTTTCCATGTACCATGACCATGCATGTTTTTATGAATTAAGATGCTAATTATGTAGGTGTGCCATGATTTAGGAATGATATGTATGCATGCCATGATTTATGAATGATATGTATGCATGCCATGATTTATGAATAATATGAATATATACCATGATTTATGAATGATATGTATGCATGCCCTGTTATGGATGAAATGATGAATGAAGTTAAAGTTCATGCCTTCAAGGCCTAATGGTGATATGGAATGAGAATGATGAATGAAAGGAGATTCATGCCTTCAAGGCATAATGATGATGTTAAGCATTGAGAATGAATGAATATGCTATGAATGTTTGTGAATGAAGAAGCATGTGAAAGTATTTTATTTTATGAATGTGCTTGTACCAGACCTAAGTAAGGTCCACGGTTCTGGACTACCGATGAAACTGTCCACGGTTCTGGACTACCGATGAAGCTGTCCTTACGGGTCGGGACTACCGATGAAGCTATCCTTACCCTAGTAGGTCGAGATTAGCTACCTCGTATTTACTTAGGGATGCGCGCATATGATGAATGAATGTGGTACAAGCCAGGGCCCCAATGAATGTTATGATTATGTTTAAGTAATGAAAAGTATGATTTTAAACTAAGCATCCTTATGATATATGCATTTGCCCATGCATCCATCCATGTTATGCATTATGTTTATGAAAAGTATGTTTATGAAAAGTATGATAATGCAAAGTATACAACAACACAACAACAACAAAGCCTTATCCCACTAGGTGGGGTCGGCTATATGGATCCTTTTACGCCATTGAGTTCTATCCCCTACTATATCATCATCTAGATTTAAATAAAATTTATCTTGTTTTATTGTTGCCAACCAAGTCTTTTTTGGTCTTCCTCTCCCTCTTTTAATGTGCGTATTTATCATAGTTTCACATCGTCTAACAGGGGCATTTATTGGTCTTCTAAGTACATGTCCGTACCATCTCAAACGTGTCTCCCGAAGTTTTTCTTCAATAGATGCAACTCTGACTTTCTCTCTAATACTCTCATTCCTTATTCTATCCATCCTCGTATGTCCACACATCCACCTTAACATCCTCATCTCTGCAACTTTCATCTTTTGCTCATGTGCTCGAGTCATAGCCCAACATTCAGCACCATATAACATAGCAGGTCTAACTGCCGTTTTGTAGAACTTCCCTTTAAGTTTTAGAGGTACTTTACGATCACATAAGACACCCGATGCTAATCTCCATTTCAACCATCCTGCTTGTATTCTATGTAAGACATCTCTCTCAATTCCTCCATCACTTTGCAAGAACGATCCTAAATACTTAAAGTTCTCGATTTTAGACAACTCATCATCTCCTATCTTAACAATTGTTTCACTACGTCTAGCATTGCTAAACTTAAATTCCATATATTCAGTCTTTACTCTACTAAGCCTAAAACCTTTCATTTCTAGAGTTTCCCGCCAAGATTCTAGTTTAGCATTTACTCCTTCACGTGTCTCATCTATCAAAACAATATCATCTGCAAACAACATGCACCATGGCACTGTATCTTGAATGTGCCTAGTGAGTTCATCCATGATTAGTGTAAAAAGATAGGGACTTAAAGCTGATCCTTGATGTAACCCTATCCTTATTGGAAATGCTTCAGTCAATCCACCTGAAGTCTTCACTCTAGTCGTTACATCTTCATACATATCTTTAATTAGGTCAATATATGTTACGTTAACGCCTCTCTTTTCTAGAATTCTCCATATAATTTCTCTTGGTACCCTATCATAAGCTTTTTCTAAATCAATAAATACCATGTGTAGATCTTTCTTTTGCTCCCGATATTTTTCAATTAATTGCCTAAGAAGATGTATAGCTTCTATTGTCGACCTTCCAGGCATGAACCCAAATTGATTTTCGGTTACCGTGGTCTCCTTCCTCAATCTTTTTTCTATTACTCTTTCCCAAAGTTTCATGGTATGACTCATTAATTTAATACCCCTATAGTTTGCACAATTTTGTATGTCTCCTTTGTTCTTATATAAGGGAACTAGACTACTTACCCTCCATTGATTAGGCATTTTTTTTGTTTTCAATATTAAATTAAATAATTTTGTAAGCCATTCAATACCTTTTTTCCCTAAACATTTCCATACCTCTATTGGGATATCATCCGGTCCCACGGCCTTTCCATTTTGCATCCCTTTCAAAGCTTGTTCTACTTCTGAAGTTTGAATTCTCCGATGAAAATTAAAATTTCTATACTCATTTGAAATACTTAAATTGCCTAAGTCAAGTTGGTCCCCTAAACTTTCATTAAAAAGTTGATGAAAGTAAATCTTCCACCGCTCTTTTATTTCGCTATCATTACTAGTACTCTATCGCATTCATCTTTAATACATCTTATTTGACTAAGGTCTCTTGTTTTCCTTTCTCTTGCTTTAGCTATTTTATAAATGTCTCTTTCCCCTTCTTTTGTATCTAAATTTTGATATAATCGTTCAAAAGTTTTATTTTTTACTTCATTCACTGCTTTCTTAGCCTCTTTCTTGGCTATTGTATATTTTTTTAAGTTTTCCTCGTTCTTACAAATATATAATTCCTTATAAGCTATTCGTTTTTCTTTCACTTTCTCTTGTACTTTCTCATTCCACCACCAAGATTCCTTCCTTGGTGGTGCATGCCCCTTTGACTCACCGAGTACATCCTTAGCTACTATTTTCAACTTTGATACCATCTTATCCCATGTCGTATTAGAGTCGCTATATATTTCATCTAATGCTTGTATTCCTACCTTCTCCTTCAATATGTTTTGCTTCCCATCCTTTAACTTCCACCACTTAATTCTAGGAGTCGTGTATATTTTTCCTCTATTGATATTATAACTAAGGCGTATATCTAACACTACTAATCTATGTTGGGTAGTTAAGCTTTCTCCAGGGATAACCTTACAATCTTTACAAATCTTCCTATCTCTCTTCCTAACCATAAAATAATCAATTTGTGATTTATTATTCCCACTTTTGAATGTGATCAAGTGTTCTTCTTTTTTCTTAAAAAATGTATTAGCTAGTATAAGGTCATATGCTATCGCAAAATCCAATATAGTTTTTCCTTCTTCATTTCTTGTTCCAAACCCATAACCCCCATGTACTCTCTCATATTCTTTATTTTTCGCTCCGACATGTCCATTTAGATCGCCTCCTATTAAAATCATTTCATTTGGCGGAATGTTTTGTAATACCTCATCTAAATCGCTCCAAAATCTTGATTTAGTTTCTTCATCTAATCCTACTTGAGGTGCATATATGCTAATTACGTTCACAACTTCTTTCGCCACTACTATCTTGAGAGCTATAATTCTATCCCCCTTTCTAACTACACCAACAACTTCATCTTTTAAAGAACTATCTACAAAAATACCCACTCCATTTCTTGTTTTACTCTTTCCTGTATACCATAACTTAAAACCCGAGTTCTCTATCATTTTTGCCTTCTCACCTACCCATTTTGTCTCTTGCACACACAAAATACTAATTTTTCTCCTAATCATTGTATCTACTACCTCCATTGTTTTACCAGTGAGAGTTCCTATATTCCATGTTCCAAATCTGAGACTATTACTTTTCTTATAATGTTTATTCTTAGTCCACCTATGGTGTGAGAACTCTTGCCTATTTAACACTACACCCAAGTTCTCATGGAGATGTAGCGGTCCTTGCCGAGACGTTACAGTCGGACCCTGCAACGCGAACCCTTGCATATTTAGCACTACACCCGGGTTCTGGAGATGTAGCGGTCCTTGCCGAGACGTTACAGTCGGACCCTGCAACGCGTTCCTTCCGGGGAACATCCTAGCATTAGCATAATACTTTAATGGATCCATTCATTGAGTATTTGCCATAGTTTTTTTTACGCTGGCTGGCAACCTAACGCAACCCTCCTCCTTTATCCGGGCTTGGGACCGGCCATGACTAGGTCGTCACAGGCGGA
>JAGFNQ010008995.1:0-10025 GCA_024364735.1 Boesenbergia rotunda | reverse complement strand
GATTTTTGTGACACAAGAAGAAACTAAGGAAAATGAGTTGGTCAAGCTTTGGGAAAAAATATTTCAGCACTCATACATGTTCATACCTCAGAAGTGTGAAGACCCTGGAGTGCTTACTGTATCTTGTGAGATAGGGAGCACCACATTCCATGATGCCATGCTTGATTTAGGAGCTTCCATAAATGTGATGCCCAGGTCAGTCTTCCAGATGCTTGACATAGGCCCTTTACAGCCCACTGGTGTGGTGATACAGCTAGCAGACAGGAGCCAGACCCACCCAGCTGGTTTAATTGAAGATGTTTTGGTGAAGGTAAAGGAGCTAATATTTCCTGCAGATTTTTATATCTTAGATATGCAGGGAGATTATCTTGCACACCATTCTCCACTTATTTTAGGAAGACCATTTCTGAAGACTGCTAGAACAAAGATTGATGTATATGCTGGTACACATTCTATGGAGATTGGAGATACGGTTGTTCAGTTTAACCTTTTTGATGCTATGAAGCATCCGAGAGAGGACCACTCCATCATGAGCATGGATATTCTTGAGGAGTTAGAGGCTATAGAGTTAGAGGCTGAGGGATTTTTACCTGATTTTTCTGGAGGAGCTATTTATTCAGAGGAGGCTGAGAGAGTATTTACTGCTGAGACTGAGGATTTTTCAGAGGATATTTCAGATGCATTTCCAGCTGGAGAGGATTTTCTAGGTGTAGGGGATTGCACAGAGCCCCAAGGATCACCTATTTCTCATGAGATTCATAGTGTAGGGGATTGCACAGAGCCCCAAGGATCACCTATTTCTACTGAGGAAGACCAGAGTGAACTGAAGCCACTACCAGGCCATTTGAAATATGCATACCTAGGAGAGGAGCAGACTTTTTCCATGATTATTGCACAGCATTTGAAGTCAGAGCAAGAAGAAAAATTATTACAAGTCCTGAGGCACTACAAGAAGGCAATTGGGTGGACTCTATCAGATATACTAGGTATCAGCCCAGCTATCTGCATGCACAGGATATTTTTAGAAGACAATGTCAAACCTGTGAGGCAACCACAAAGGAGACTTAATCCACTTATTTTGGATGTTGTAATGAATGAGGTGACTCGACTTCTACAGGTAGGTATCATTTACCCTATTTCTGACAGTTAGTGGGTTAGTCCTATTCACGTGGTGCCTAAGAAATCTGGAGTGACCGTGGTGGCAGATGAAAGCAATGAACTAGTGCCCACCAGAGTTAAGATTCCAGGAGAGTTTGCATTGATTACAAGAAGCTCAACAAGTCACAAGGAAAGATCACTTCCCTTTACCCTTTATTGATCAGACGCTAGAGAGACTGGCAGCGAAGTCGCATTATTGTTTCTTGGATGGATTTTCAGGCTACTTTCAAATTTGCATAGATCCAGAGGACCAAGAGAAGACTACCTTCACTTGCCCCTTTGGCACTTTTGCCTACAGACGTATGCCTTTCGGACTCTGCAACGCACCCGGTACATTTCAGAGATGCATGGTAAGTATATTCGGTGAGTTGCTAGAGGAGTGTATGGAGATATTCATGGATGATTTTTCAATATTTGGCACGTCTTTTGATTCATGCTTAGATAATTTGTCTAGGGTTTTACATCGTTGCATTGAAACTAACCTTGTTCTTAATTTTGAGAAATGCCACATCATGGTAGAGCATGGGATTGTGTTAGTGATATGAGAAAAGTATCCTAAAGCAATCGCCTTATGATTGTAATCATCTATTTTAATAAATGAATATTCACTATTTGAGTATACATATTTATGTATTTGATTGAGATCTTAAACTCATTTACTGAATGTCTGCAATACAATTCACAGCATGAGAGAATTTGTGATGAATTCACAACTAGTGATTATCTCTACATATGTAATTGTGAAGTATTGAAATTGTCCCTAGTCGATGAATTGATAAAAACGGGCACTATCAATTCTGTTGAGACTAGCATGGGTTATTCTCTAATCAGCTGATTCTCACTGGCTGGTGACATTTGGATGTCCGGAGATAAACATGAATGCTATTTAAGGGAACTAGTTCATTGGAGTGACTAGTTGTAAAACTTCATATGGTAGTCTACATATAGACATGTCAGTGAAGTTCTTACTGCAGCTTAAGTGCGATGTTCCTTTGACTTACGGTGTTCAAGTCATCTTGGTCATGGAGACTTATACTTTGACATCTTAAGCAAGCATCTCCAAGGAGGTGTGGACCCAGGATGATTGGGTATAAGCAGAAGTGCCCGACGATGTTTGAACAGCCTACAAAGGATTCACCACTCCTTGCGAGGAGATGTATACCCAAGGCCTATCGTCAGATTGTTACTCGAAGCCTCTGGCCAGAGCATAACATGTTCAAAGTATGAATCTCTTAGATACATGATAGTAATTTGAATCCGTAGGACGAGAAAACGTTACTTGGGCTAGGTGTGGCGTAGTGGGGACTGACACACATAGACCATGTCCTAAACCAAGTGGGTATAAGATGGTGAAGGGAATGAGGCACGATTCATTATAGCTGCTGAAGGGTTTCAGAATTATTTCTGAGGTCAACCGTTGATCTTTCGATTAATTGGGGATCATGATGTACTACTAGGTGCCACTCATGATCGTTCTATAATTGGTTAATTATAGACGGCCAACATAAATCGAAAGCCTATTTAGTCACACGCACTACGAGTAATCCGAGGGATTTAAAACAAGTTGAAAATTGGATTTTCCAATCAAGAGAGATAAGGTTTGGTTGAGCCAAATGATAAGTCGAATCTGAATTTTCAGAGATGCATCGGAAGCGTAAAATGGCTAAGTCTTTTGAAGACTTAATAGATGAATTAAATGAGTTTAATTCATTGGGGCATGGCTTGGATAGGCCGGCCAAAGAGGGTCCCCACCCTCTTTGCTTGGCCGGCCACAACAAAGGGAGGGAACTGAATTGTTTGGTTCAATTTATAAAATAAATCAAGTGTGGTTTATTTTATAAAATTATGGATGATATAAATTTTTTATATAAAGCAAGGTTTGGTTTATGTTTCATGGAAATTAAAATGAACCCTGGATTGGTTTATTTTATTTTATAAAATCAATCATGGATTGATTTACCATGATAAAGAAATTTATATAAAGAAATTTATATAAAATTTATTTTTCATGGAAATTAAAATGAACCATGGATTGGTTTATTTTATTTTATAAAATCAATCATGGATTGATTTACCATGATTACGAAATTTATATAAAGAAATTTATTTTTTATGGAAATTAAAATGAACCATGATTGGTTTATTTTATAATATCAATCATGGATTGATTTACCATGATAAAGAAATTTATATAAAGAAATTTATATGATAAATTTCTTATGAAAATTCATTTCATAAGAAAAAAGAGACTTGGTTGATTTTTATCATGAATTAAAATATGATTTTAACCATGATATAAAATCAAGACTTGACATGATGGAATAAGTCATAGAAAATTTATATGATAAATTTCTTATGAAAATTTATTCCATAAGAAAAAAGAGACTTGGCGGTTGAGAGGCCACTATATAAAGGACCCAAGGCAAGGCTTGGAAATAATTCAAAATAATCAAAGTATTCTTGCTTGGGCTCTCTCCCTCTCCTCCCTTCTTCCTCTTGGCCGGCCCTCTCTCTCCTTCTCCCTTCTTCTTGCCGTGAGCAGAAGGAGAAGCTCTGAGGCGACGAAGTTCTTCCGTTGGGATGATCTTCCTCTCCGGCCATCATCACCTTGGGATTGGGCACATGTCATCTTCCTCCTTCTCACCGGAATTGTGATTCCGGCCAACCTTGGTGGTGAGTTTTTCCGATATGATTACTTCTCTCTTGGTTTCTTGTCGTGTTCTCGGAGAATCTAGTAGTTCTCGAGAACACGAAACTCGTGGCTTTGCGAAGTCATCCCGAAGATACTCGACGTGGATGCGAATAGAGGCGGAGCTTCCAAGGGACACTTACAGTTGGATCTCGTCCCTTCCTTCGAGTTACGCGAGATAATAAGTAAATTAGTTTACGTTTCTGTAAAATTTAAATATATGATCATGTCTACACAAGATAAGGTTGCATGCTTAGATGTGTGGTTAAATAATTTGAGAAATTATTTATGCTAAACCTTCCGCTGCACGTAATTAATTTTAAAATTACGAACCCGCATCCATGTCAACATGCACCCGGTCCCAACAGTGGTATCAGAGCCGGTTAGTGTTCGACATAATCATATAATTATTTTACGGAAAACATTTTCATGATCTCAATTTTG
This sequence comes from Boesenbergia rotunda, assembly GCA_024364735.1. Classification (NCBI taxonomy): domain Eukaryota; kingdom Viridiplantae; phylum Streptophyta; class Magnoliopsida; order Zingiberales; family Zingiberaceae; genus Boesenbergia; species Boesenbergia rotunda. The sequence goes on along the minus strand of JAGFNQ010008995.1, from coordinate 5,734 downwards.
GAAAATTTTTCAATTATGGAAACTTTCCAATTATGGTAAATTTTGGATTTATGAATTTCAAAGTTTGGAAATCCTCATGAAATTTCGCAAACTTTCGAAATATCCCTGTTTCTGAAATTTTATGATAATTGTGAAAACTTTCCATTTTTGAAAACTTTCCAATTTTGGAAATTTCCTATTTTGGAAATTTTCCAATTTTAGAAATACGTAAGTTTTCTTTGTACAAGAAACTTATAATTATTCTGAAAATTTTTTATTTTTGGAAACTTTTCATTTATGGAAAGCTCACAATTTTGGGCACTTTCATTCAAGAAAGTCTAGACAAATTATGGGAATATTAATTGACATTTAAATTCATAATTGGAAATTAAATTATTTACAAAATTCTTTATTTTGGATTGAGCCTCGGGCAGCCGTCTAATTTAAAGTTAGTTGTTATAATTAAATTTCCTAAATTGAATTTAAATTGTCAAATGTTTAATTTGGATTGAGCCTCGGGGAGCCATCCAAATTATATTATGAATAAATTCTTATTTTGGATTGAGCCTCGGGGAGCCGTCCAAATTAAGTTATTTATTGATATTAATTTTCCATAAATAAAATATGTAATCAAATCTTGGAAATTTTTGAGGTGATTCTCAAACGATAATTTCCTTATTTGATTTATGTGGTGATGCTCTTACATATTATTGTCTCCAAAATTAATTAGGAAAATTGTTTCCTTAAATAAGATTTTCATGAAAATAATATGTGGTTGAATTAAGTGAATCTGTCTCTTAATTTAATAAGATTTGATTTAGAGAAATCAAAGTCTTAAATATATTAATTCTGAAATTGATTATGATAATTTAGGAAATTGTTTCCCAAAACAATTCCTTGAATAAAGTGTGAAATTAGAATTAGGAAATCCGATTCCTAATTCAATTAATGAGACTTGATAAATTAAGTCACATACATATTTTATTAAGGAAATCGTTAGAACATGACATAATTATATGTCATGAATGTGCTTAAAAGGAAAAGGATGAGACCCAAAACCCCTTACAAAATATTAAGGCCAACACCTTCCATTAATATGGTTAGAACCAGAGTTTTGTTTCTCGTTTGGGTTGATGGACACATCCATGCCCGGCTTGAACCTCGACATGTTCAAACCATGGAATTAGTTTATGATTAATATAGTTGGAGTCAGAGGTCAATCCTTAGTTTTGGTTGTTGGACACATCCATGCCTGACTAAACGGTTGAATGAGCTCCAACCATATTAAAACTATTTCTTGATTAATGGGTCAGCCATAAGCTTGGAGCATCGATTTGTTGTGCCACAGCCAAGGTCGATGTAAAGAGAGGTGCAGTTGGGTGCTATGTATATTGTTGCATACTAGTTAATGAGTTAACAACCCAATGATTTATGCAAACATTCAATTAGTTGATAGCATAATGTGATAGTTACATATATGTAATATGTAATCGGTATAATTACCTACCTTCATAGCTAAGAATAACTTGATGGCCCCAGCCATGGTTGTTCTTATCTATGGTTGGATATCAACCTATTTGGAGATGTTCCTACGATCTCTCGAATGGAAAAAATGGTTATTCAATTTGAAAAATAAATAGGATTTAATTAATGCATATTGATGCATTCTTTATCATTCTCAACACATAACCTCAATTTGTATTTCTAGGATAATCACCTGATCATGTCCTCTCTGAATTTGCGTTCCATTTTGGACACCAATAAGTTAACTAAGGATTGAAAAGGCACCAAAAGGCACTTGCCATCACTATGGCAAGGAGGGTCACTGGCGAAGAAACTACAAGGTTTATCTTGAGTCCTTGAAGAAGAAGACATCCGATGCCTCATCCTCTTCAGGCATCTTCGTTATTGAATGTCACTCTATTTCCTCGTACACCTAGGTACTTGATACTGGGTGTAGCTCACATATATGTAATGACATACAGGGGCTAAGGAATAGAAGAAGACTCGTCAAGGGAGAAGCGAATTTGCGAGTTGGAAATGGAGCAAAGATTGCTGCTATTGCCATCAGAACATATTTGCTAAAGCTCCCGACTAGACTTGTCTTAGAATTGGATAATTGTTATTTTGTTCCATCGTTAATAAAGAACATTGTATCTATTTCACGCTTGAATGAAAAGGATTACCATTTAACTTTTAGTAACAATTGTTGTTACATAACTTTAAATAGTGTTCTTTATAGGACCGGAACTTTACGCAATGGTATCTACACGTTAGATTTATCCGGTGACATTTTCAATATCGAAGTTAGCAACAAACGTGCTTGAATAGATAATCAAATAGACTCCTATACGTGGCATTGTCGTCTTGGCCATATAAGTAAGAAACGCATGACCAAATTACACCGATGTGGAATTCTGGAATCATTTGAACCCGGTTCATTTGAAACACAAATCTGAAGCTTTTGAGAAATTCAAAGAGTTCGGAAGTGAAGTAGAGAAACAGCTTGGCAAAAGTATTAAGATACTTCGATCCGATCGGGGTGGTGAATACTTAAGTCAAGAGTTTCAAGATTATCTTAGGGACAATGGGATATTGTCTCAATGGACTCCTCTATATACACCACAACATAATGGTGTATCTGAAAGGTGTAACCGAACCTTGATGGAAATGGTTAGATCTATGATGAATCATACATCTCTTCCAATATCCTTTTGGGGTTATGCGCTTAAGACAACTGTTTACTTGCTAAACAGAGTCCCGACCAAGGTAGTCTCTACTACTCCATATGAGACGTGGAATAGTAAGAAATCTCATTTATCTCACCTAAAGATATGGGGTTGTCCTGCTTATGTAAAGCGGACTGTATCAGACAAATTGGATGCTAAGTCTGATAAATGTCTATTTATTGGATACCCTAAGGAAACGAAGGGTTACCAATTCTATCATCCCTTGGAACAAAAGGTGTTTGTTTCAAGGCATGTTGTATTTCTAGAAAAAGAATTTCTTTTACAAGAAAATAGTGGGAGTAGCATTGAACTTGAAGAAGTTCAAGGAACTCCAATAGACATTACAGAGACACCTAGTCTAGACCCACAACCAATAACTCATAATGATGAGCTATCAGTTGAACCTAAAACAACACCACTTCTTCGTAGGTCTGATAGGACACGCAATATTCCAGAGAGATACGGATTTCTCATAAGTGAATCGAACGACGTGTTACTCATTAGCGATGACGAACCTATCAGTTATGAAGATGTTCTGAAAAATTCAGAAAGGGATAAATGGCTTGAAGCCATGAAGTCGAAATGGATTCCATGTACAAAAATCAAGTATGGGACTTGGTTAACCCACCTGAAGGGATTAAGCCCATAGGGTGCAAGTGGGTTTTCAAGAAGAAAACGGACATGGAAGGTAATGTTGTTACCTTTAAGGCTATATTAGTGGCAAAAGGATATCGTCAGAAACAAGGAATTGATTATGACGAAACCTATTCACCAGTAGCTATGCATAAATCCATTCGGATGCTCCTGGCCATAGCAGCTCATTATGATTATGAGATATGGCAAATGGATGTGAAAACACCTTTCCTTAATGAAAACCTGCTTGAGGATGTATACATGATACAACCTGAAGGTTTCACATCGGTTGACAAAACCAAAGTATGCAAGCTTCGACGATCCATATATGGACTAAAGCAAGCATCCAGGAGCTGGAACATCCGTTTTGATGAGACAATCAAAGAGTTTGATTTCTCACAAAATCCTGACGAACCTTGTGTGTACAAGAAGGTTAGTGGGAGTGCAGTCGTATTCCTAGTGTTATATGTCGATGACATATTACTTATAGGAAACGATATATCAGTCTTACAGTCAGTTAAAATTTGGTTGTCCAAAACTTTCTCCATGAAAGACCTGGGAGAAGCAACCTATATCCTTGGGATTAGAATCTATAGAGATAGATCAAAACGGTTGCTTGGTCTTTCGCAGTCTACATATATAGACCGAGTGCTAGAAAGGTTTAGCATGTCGGAATCCAAGAAAGGTTACCTTCCCATCAGGCATGGGATCAACCTTTCGAAGTCTATGTGTCCGCGCACAGAAGATGAGAGGATTTGCATGAGTAAGATTCCTTATGCATCCGCGATAGGATCTATCATGTATGCTATGTTATGTACTAGGCCCGATGTATCGTATGCTCTGAGCGTCACAAGCAGATACCAGTCTGATCCAGGAATGGATCATTGGGCGGCTGTCAAGACAATCCTCAAGTGCTTGAGAAAAACTAAGGATGTGTTCCTAATATATGGAGAAGGTGATATGGTAATACATGGGTATACAGATGCCAGTTTCAGACAGATAAGGATGACTCCAAATCTCAGTCTGGATACGTATTTATTTTGAATGGAGGCGCAATAAGTTGGAAGAGTTCCAAGCAAGACACCGTAGCGGATTCTACCACGGAAGCGGAATATATTGCAGCTTCGGAAGCAGCAAAGGAAGCAGTCTGGATCAAGAAGTTTGTCTCAGAACTTGGTGTGGTTCCAACCATTGATGAAGCAATACCGATTTATTGCGACAACAATAGAGCTATTGCACAAGCGAAGGAACCAAGGTCTCATCAGCGATCCAAACATGTGCTTCGCCGCTATCATCTGATCAGAGAGATTATAAGTAGGAATGATATACAAATTGAGAAAATTCCCACTGAAAGGAATTTAGCGGATCCTTTAACTAAGGCCTTGCCTCAAAGCAAGTTTGAGGGTCATGTTAGAGCCTGTGGTATTGGATACCGTAGCGATTGGCATTAGGCCAAGTGGGAGTTTGTTAGTGATATGAGAAAAGTGTCCTAAGGCAATCGCCTTATGATTGTAATCATTTATTTTAATAAATGAATATTCACTATTTGAGTATACATGTTTATGTATTTGATTGAGATCTTAAACTCATTTACTGAATGTCCGCAATACAATTCACAGCATGAGAGAATTTGTGATGAATTCACAACTAGTGATTATCTCTACATGTGCAATTGTGAAGTATTGAAATTGTCCCTAGTCGATGAATTGATAAATACGGACACTATCAATTCTGTTGAGACTAGCATGGGTTATTCTCTAATCAGCTGATTCTCACTGGCTGGTGACATTGGGATGTCCGGAGATAAACATGAATGCTAGTTAAGGGAACTAGTTCATTGGAGTGACTGGCTGTAAAACTTCATATGGTAGTCTACATATAGACATGTCAGTGAAGTTCTTACTGCAGCTTAAGTGCGATGTTCCTTTGACTTGCGGTGTTCAAGTCATCTTGGTCATGGAGACTTATACTTTGACATCTTAAGCAAGCATCTCCAAGGAGGTGTGGACCCAGGATGATTGGGTATAAGCCGAAGTGCCCGAAGATGTTTGAACAGCCTACAAAGGATTCACCACTCCTTGCGAGGAGATGTATACCCAAGGCCTATCGTCGGATTGTTACTCGAAGCCTCTGGCCAGAGCATGACATGTTCAGAGTATGAATCTCTTAGATACATGAGAGTAATTAGAATCCGTAGGACGAGAAAACGTTACTTGGGCTAGGTGTGACGTAGTCAGCCTAGTGGGGACTGACACACATAGACCATGTCCTGAACCAAGTGGGTATAAGATGGTGAAGGGAATGAGGCACGATTCATTATAGCTGCTGAAGGGTTTCAGAATTATTTCTGAGGTCAACCGTTGATCTTTCGATTAATTGGGATCATGATGTAC
>JAGFNQ010008994.1:0-61908 GCA_024364735.1 Boesenbergia rotunda | reverse complement strand
GAGAACTTCAATTATTGGAGAAGTCAAATGGAGTTCCATCTGAAGGCCCATATGGACATATGGATGATCATTCAAACAGGGTTCTACCTCCCTACAAAAGATGGACTATAAATTACGTGGGACCAACTGGATGAACCAACCCTGAGGAAGATCGAGACGGATGCAAGGGCAACTTCAATCCTACAATGTGGCCTAACCAATGAAGAATTAAAGCGGGTCGGATCCTTCAACTGTGCCAAGGAGATGTGGGAAAAGTTAATCAATCTACACGAAGAGAGCTCCGATATTGAAGAATCAGCACCCAACTTCAATGATAACTTCGGATCAAAAGATGAGATAGACTCGATACTTGATTGCGAATTCGAGCCAGAGTTAGAAGGCAAAGTGATTGAGACAAAAATGGTAACCAATTTTGAATTTGTTCCAGAATTACAATTAAATAATCAGACTGATACTATAATGGTCGAGGAAGGTATAATTTCAAGTGCAGGGAAAACTCCAAAGAAGAAGCTTCAACCGGTACCCGAGTCCAACTCAGACTCAGAATCAGAAGACAATGAGGGAGATCGACCCAATATGGTCCGATCAACTCGTGATCATTACAAGAGCACTGGACAAACGATCGGGAAAGGTAAGTTTACAGTATTTGAAAATCCATTATTTACCATGAATAATATGATTGAATCTTATAAATTAGTTAAGGCTAATTTGTTAGAAAATTTAATTCATAATATTGCTATTTTTGATAATCCAGAATATTATTACGATTATGATGTAACTTAGATCATTTTTTTTGCTTTAACTGTATGTTTTTTTTATTTTTATGTTTTTTTTGCTTAAAATTAGGATTGATTAGTTTAAGGACAAAACAGTTTAACTGAAAGTTGAACAACATAGTATTGGGTGGAGGTGAGATGATAGTACGTTAGGGAAGCCATCTTGGTGGAACTAGCCAAAGCTACCGATCCAAGACCCGAGCTAGTTAGACCAGAATTTTTCAAAAAGTAATTTTGAAAATAAAATTTCACTAAAAGGCTTTGTCTAGGAAAGGGTTGATGATCCAATAAGGCTACGGCCAAAGAAGGCATTGTGCCTCGCCATGACCTGGAAGCCAATTTTTGAAATTCAAATTCAATTTACTCTTTGTTAAATTCGAATCTAACATAAATTTTCAATTAATTTTAGATCCAAATATCTCTTTTCAAAATAAATTTAAATTGGGTTTAAAAATTAATTTAACTTTTCAAAATTAATCTTTCTATTAAAATATGCATCTCACAAAACAGTTAAGGATATCCTGTTTTGTCACTTAGAAATGGGTGAGATGCTTAGGACCTAAAAGTTGAGTCCAACCCAACCAACTAATTCAGATTAATAAAAATTAAATCAATTAAATTCAATTAAATCTTAATTAAATTCAATTAAATCTTAATAAATTAAATTTAATTCAATCAAATTCAAATTTAATTCATCTGACTTTTAACATTCAAATTTAATTTAACTAACTTTTAAAATTCAAAGTTAAAATTCTAATTAATTTCAAAATCCTCAAAAATCATTTTTTTACTAAGGTTTAATGTTTCAAAATTAACCATTTTTTTTGTTAAAATTAAATATTTGTCTCACACAACCCATAAGGTTAACATGATTGACCACGTAGAACCGGGTGAGACATCTAGGACCAAAAAGCGTGATTCACTATCCTTTTAAATAAAAAAAAAGGTTTGCAAAAATTATTCAAACTTACTTCTAATTTTTAATTTATTGTATTGTACCCTACTTTTTCATTTATCACATTTTTTTCAAATATCACAATAAATAGAGTCTAGGGCTTATTCTGATTTAGTCAAAATAGTCAACCCTAGTCCATATAGTCAAACCTGGTCAACACTGAAGTCCCTTAAGGAACTTAGATAAAAGACAGACTGTGTCGGATACAGGGGAGTTCTTCTAAATTTTTTTCAAAAAATTCAAATTTTTCAAAAACCTTATGCTTTAAAACTTATTCAAAAAACCCTCGATATTACTATCTCGTTGAAAAATTATCATCATGATTTTCAAAAACTGTGCCATCATTTCAAGTTATGTTTTCAAAAATTTATCTTGAAAGTTATCATACTCAGAAGATTATTTAAAATTATTCTTTTGATTTTAATAAACCCTAAAGACACAGAGGAAGGTCCACTTTATGATCTACAAGGACTCCTAGGAGGTGTCAAATTTAAGGGGAGTTTGAGTCAAAAGAATTTCTGAAATTTTTTTTTAATTATTTGTTTTGAAGTTATTAGATAATTCTTATAATTTAAATCAAACCCTAAAACTCAGAGGAAGATCGCTTGTAGTCAACAGGCTAGGGGTGGGATCAACTGAATTTGAAGTCGTTTCATGGCTGTTTTGGGATGGAATTGAAGTTGCTGTCCGGTTTTCTGAAATTTCAGCTCTTGGACCATTTGGAGATGAAGTAATCTTCCCACTCCGCAAATAAATAGCTGTCACGTTTCCTTTAGGATTAGGAACAGTTTGGGAAGGGAGTTGACTTGATCCTTAAGCTTGATTTTGATTAATCCCGCTAGCCAATTGTCCTATTTGCCTCTCAACGTGTTGATTGTGTTGTTGTTGTTGTTGTAGAACTTGTTGTATTTGTTGTTGCCAAGCTTGTTGTTGCTGCATCATCTGTTGAAACATATCCTCAACCCTCTGTTGGGGCACATTTCCTCCACTTGAGCTTCCATAGCCTCCTTGGTTAGCATATTGCCTTGACTGATTTTGAAAAGATGAAGTAGGCTGAAATTGTGGAACATAGGGCTGTTGGGGCTGATAGGAGGGTGGAATTTGCTGTTGATAGGGCTGATTAGAGGGCTGAGTTGCTTGGAAACCTTGCTGGGAGTTGTAGCCTTGAAAGTTCTGATTTTGAAGTGGAAAATTCTGATTTTGAAACCCTTGATTATAGGGCTGTGAATTATGATTCAAGGGCTGTGAGGGCTGGAAAAATGGCTGGTTTTAAGGCGGACATGATTGAAACGATTGACAACCTTGCTGCCCTTGATGATATTGCTGGAATTGAGGTTCGAATTGCTGAAATTGTTGCTGAAATTGCTGCTGAGTTGGTTGGAAATTAGGCTGAATTGGAGGCTGAAAATTTTGGTTCGACGGCTGAAAAACTTGCTGATTGTTCTGAGTTTGTTGGGGCTGTTGGAAATTCTATAGAGGCTGCTGTGGGGGCTGCATTTGAGGGTCTTGTTGGCAGAAAGCGTTCCCGTATCTCAAATTTGGATGATTCCTCCAACCGGGGTTATAAGTAGAGGAATAAGGATTGTTTCTCGCTTGAAATTGTCCTCTTACTAATGCTGCTACTGTCTCATCCTGTTGGAGGGTGGGGCATGAGTCTGAAGTGTGCTCTTAACTAGAGCAGATGTCACACACACTTATCACTTGACTTGACTATGGAGGTACTGAAGGAGTTGAATTTTGCCTTGCAACAGTTAGTTCAATTTGCTTAACAGCCGATGTGAGCTCCATCAATGCAGTCTTAACCTCCTTCTGATCAGTAGGAACTCCCTGAATTTCACCCACTCCTCTGGTGGTCAAGGCTCTGCTTCCAAATTGTTGGGAATTCTCAGCCATATTTGAAATGAGCTCCCTAGCTTGAATTTGCGTTTTGTTCACTAGGGCCCCTCCAGCTGCAGCATCTATCATGATTCTGTCCATCAGCAGCAATCCCTCATAAAAGTATTGAATCAACAGTTGCTCACTGATCTGAAGCTGGGGGCAACTTGAACACAGCTTGTTGAATCTCTCCCAGTAGTCATATAATGTCTCACCCACCACTTGCTGAATACCGCAGATGCTTTTTCTGATTATAGCTGTTCTGGAGGCTGGGAAATATTTTTCCAAAAATGCTTTCTTCATGGAGATCGAACTGGACACATGCCCCGTGGGTAGATAATAAAACCAGTCTTTTGCTGCTCCTGTCAGTGTGAAGGGAAAAGCTATCAGCTTGATATCTTCTTCAGAAATGCCCTGAGGCTTCATGGTAGAGCATACAAAGTGGAATTCGTGCAGGTGTCTGTTTGGATCCTCTCCAGATAAACCCTGAAATTTGGGTAGCAAATTAATGAGTCCAGATCTGAGCTCAAAATCTCCCGCCAGCTCTGGATAAGCAATGCTGGAGTACTGAAATGAAGCATCTGGTGTTGCGAGCTCCTTCATGGTTCTTTGGTGGTCTGCCATGTTACTCCCTGAGTGAGTGAAAATAGTCTGAATAGGAGAGATATCTATAGTCTCAGAAAGGATGCCCTGGCTCCTCCTAGCTCTGAAAGTCCTCTCAATCTCAGGGTCGAATTCTTCTAAATCACCACCTGAAGACCTGGTCATAAAACAAAACAAATCGCAGTAAAAGTTGATAGAGAGATAAAACAAATAAAATAAAATCAACAGATATAACAATAAGCACAAAAATAAATCAAGAATGATATGAAATAAGTGCACAAGCAAAAATCAAACAAATCAACTAGTAGTTCCCCGGCAACGGCGCTAAAAATTTGACGGACCCAAATAGACTGTCACGAATGTGGGTCTCAAATTTAGATGTATATGAAATGCTGGAAACCCTTTTTGCAATCAAAATATAGAAATGTAGCAAAGGGGCCACAGGTCGTATTTTTCTCGGAGCTAGTTGATATAATTTGATTCTAACTTGGTTTATGTGTCGTTTGTTTTTGGGTTTCGAATAAAACTTGGTTTTTGGGTTGGTATTCGGAAATGAAATTGCAATGAAGAAGTAAAGAACCTTAAACTAATTAACTAAACTAAAAGTTGGCACTAAAGAAAAAATTCAACTAATGATAAACCAAATCAAACAAGTACTTAACCGAATTGGAAAACAAATCTAAATTGAATTGCAAACAAACACTAAGCTGAGATGTAGAGGTAGTGATGGCAATTTTCGGAAACAAACAAATTAAGACAAATCAATGCAATGGAAATTCGGAATTTACACAAGCAACAAATATCAACTTAGCATGCAATGTTTTTGGAAGCCAACCACTGCCAAGAAAATTCAGAAATACTAAAGGGTGATATCAATTGATTTCAAAACTATTCTACACCAAAAGATAGGTGAAAACTGATGCGAAAACAATGCCCAAAACAGCATGGCACACAAGCTGAAATCTTTGTGCCAAAAACTGAATTTTTGTGCCTAAAACTACCTCTAGCAGTTCAGAGATGCAGCTGACCGAATGCAATTTGAAAGCAAACTATCAATGAATAACTTGGTACGGATGGATGAAGAAAACCAAACACAAACAGCTCACTTTAGACACAAACCGAAACTAGAATGAATGTGCAGAAATTCAGCAACTGAGCAAACTTGAAATGGAATGTCTAATTGGATGCAAAATCGAATTAAGCAACTAAAAACAGCTACTCGAAACTAACTCAAGGAGTAGTGAACCTAGAATTTCAGAAATCAGCTACAAGTTCAGACACAAACTGCAGCAAGGGAAAGAAAGGCAGATTCGAAACTGTAAATTCAAAACAGGCATGTGCAGAATTTCACCCACAAGCCAATGCAAAATTCGATGTAATAAGGAGGAGATCAGAAGCAATGATTCGCCAAAAAAAAACTTTTGAAGTGCTGAAATCTAAAACGCAGAAACAAACATTTAGAAAGCAGAAACAGATTGAAGAATTCAGAATTTAACTTGGCACGCTAGCTAGAATTTGGCACGCATGAAATGAAACTACAAACTAACTGAAATTGAATCTAATTGTCATCTAAACAAGCTCTTAAACTACTTAGCTCTAAGAATTTAAAACCTAATGAGGCTAAACAATTCAGAAATATAAACTAAGACAGCTGATAAAACTGAAAATCTAGAACAGAGTTGCGTAGAAATGAAATGACTACAAAAGCTGAATTGAAAATTAATTAAACTACTCCTTGATTCCTTCCAGAGCTCAAAATCTTCTTGGTCGTCAAGCAAGAGCTGGCTTCGAACCCCTAGGCTCAGCAAATCAGTGGAAAACAACTTCAATCCATCAATTCTGCTCAAACTGCTTCAACTGGGAAAATTCCGATCCGAGCCCTTCAATCTCGGCTTGTTGAGCTGCGATCAAGATTTGGAGACGACCTGAGCTCACCTGAGAACCCCTACAAGTGGCTCAGGTGATCTGAAATTGATTGTAACTAAGATTCAAGCTCCCGGACCACAGAGAATGCGAAACCCTCAACAACTCTGTCCGGATGAAATTTGAGATGAATTTTGGATCGAGACTGCCATCCAAGGATTCAGATGATGAATTTCGGTTGGAATCGAGGTGGTCACGCCTTCTTGGATGAAGAAATTGCTAAGAACATGAAGAACTGTGGAAAACGGCGAAGAACAGCGAAGACGCGACAACGGCTGAAGGCAGGGAATTTCTGATTAAATACATAAGAATGGACGACTCAGATTGAATTGAGAAAATCCAACGGCTGATATTGCTCTGATTTGAGCCAAACTTTGAGGATGTTGATCTAGGGTTAGGATCTGTCTCGTGGTAGCTTGGATCCTCCAGATGTGCAACGGATGGTCCAGATCAACCTAATCTATGAATGGACGATCTAGAGCCCTCCGAGCTTGATCCAACGGTTGGATGATCTCTGATTGGAATGAAACCTTCAGATCTTGATCATAGTGCTTGATCAACCCTAACCCTAGCTCGGATTGCTTCAGATTGTCCCGGATGGCTCAGATCTAGCCGCTCTTGAATCAGACGGCTCGGATTAATCGTAAGCTTGATAATTCGATCCGGTTCACTTCCGACTCAAGTTTGACCCAATATGCTCTAAGTCCATGAACCTTTCATACCTACAAAAATAGATCAGAAATTAAGTGGCCAAATAATCCAATTTAATGCAAATTTACAATTAAGTCCAAAATAAGAGTAAGTTCTAAAACCTAGGGCAATTTTACAATTTTAGCAATAAAAACATAGGTCAAACATGGATTTTAACAACTCAAATAATCAATAAAATAGTATCTATCAGCGCCCCCGTCAAAGCTTGATCCCGATTTTTAAGGGATCAGAGCTGACCGAGACCGAGGCAGATCGGCTGACACATGGGGGGGCACCCCCGACGTTCCGGGCACCCCCAGGGCCTATAAAAAGGCCCTCGAACCAATGCTTCAAGACATCCTAGTTTTCCAATGCATTCACGCTCTTTCGTTCCCGCGCTCTGCTCCAGAAACCTCCCGACACGAGACTCAAGCGCCGACGACGTCCAACTGCTCCGAAAATACCATCTACTCCGGACGTCGGTAAAGAAGAGTTGATTTTTAATTTACTGCACTTATTCTGTAATCAATCTTTGTAAACTGCTTTTGCGCCTCATATAGAATTGCCCAAAGTAAACGTTCAACGATCGTGGGCCTTGGAGTAGGAGTCGACCTAGGCTCCGAACCAAGTAAAACCACTTGTGTTCGTGTGTTGGTTTTAATTTCCACTGTGCAATTTCTCTCATATTAAATCCGAACGTTTTCCGATATTCCTTGGACTACGACCCTCCCAGTCCACCTTTTGTTGCTATCCACCTAGGAATCCTCCATTTGATCCTCCCTACTCTCACATTACATTAGACACTCTCCACTCCTATTTCTATAGGGAAGCTAGACTCCCCGCAGATAGACGATTCCAGTCCATTGGCCTTCAGGCACAGGACTACGCCCTGTACAGAGTCCTGGTCCGCTGTATCTTACCACTCTCCACTAGAGATGTCGCGACCATGCGACCTTTTCATGCCTTCCTTCTGTATGCCTTGATCCATCACCTTGACATTGACTTTGGGCTACACATGTTTCATACTATTCTACATGCGTCCAATGATACGACCCAGGGACGAGTGCGCACTCCATTCTGCCACATCATCACCTCCCTCCTTCATCACCACGGTCGTGACATTACCGTGGGTGAAATAACCACGATGACCGATTTTGATGAGATAGGATTTAGGAACTACTCTTTAGCTGGTCTAGAGGTATTGGCCACAAGGGTTTTGAGTTGGAGACGACAGCGAGCCAGGGCTCCGATCGACTCAGACGAGGAGGTAGAAGTCGACGTCGCCGATTTAGCAGCCGAGGCTCGTGCACACATAGACGAGCCACCTCCACCGACCATCAACCAGCGCTTCACACAGATGCTGACGGAGATCCACAGTCTCCGAGAGGAGGTCGAGGCCTATCACATCGAGCAGATGGACGCTCGTAGAGCCGATCGAGAGGTGGCAGATGCATGATACATTGAGATGATGTCGCTTCTCAGATCATGGCAGCCTGGCTCATCTGACCACCCTAGCCCTTCTTCATAGTTAGACTATTTTCAGCATTGTACTAAGTAACTAAAACTTGACTCATGTTTGACTCTACTGGACCTCTATTTGACCAATTAACCTATTTTGTTTGACTACTTATTTGACTTGAGAATCTGATCTATACTATGCTTGGTAGAATAGGTTAAGTCTACTATTGATTTTCTTATTCAAAATCAGTTTTAAAGAAATTTTTAAAATGCTTTCAAAATCAACTTTTACTTAGTTTTGAAAAGTTTTAAAATAAAGTTTTTCACTTAGTTTTATTTTCAAAACTACCCCTTTCAAAACTAGGGCTTTTTCGAAAATGGACTTAGCCTAGGCCCTAACCCTAGAACTGCATGCACCTATTGATTTAGAAGCCAGCATCTCACAAGCACCTTAGGATACTTTTGATTGATAACTTAGAAAGGGTTGAGATGCTTAGGTCTTTGCCTTAATTCAAGATGCTTTAAGTCAGTGCATCTGCAGTAATTGGGGCACTAAATACAACTTACACAGCAATCAAGTTAAGTGTCAAGTTTACAAAATCTAACTTGAACAGAACACATAACTTGACTAACCCTAGCGAAAACTACTGTTTATAACAGTTAGTAAGTAGCTAATTGGGTTAGACAGGTCCCTAAAAGAGGAAAATGAAACTGATTTAGTTTAATTCTCATCATGAATTGGTTCAGTACAGCAAAATCATACAAGTTATTTTCCTTCATGCAATTTAATTATTCTGTTTCTGCTATATTTATTTGTGTTTGATATATGGCAAAGGGGGAGAGATAGGAAAGGAGAGTTTAAAATTTTTTTTCAAAATTTCAAACTCTATCCTTTATTCAAAAAGTACTTATACTAAGTTTTTCAAAGTACTAAGTTTTTCAAAGTACTAAATTTTTCTAAGTACTTAAGTTTTTCAAAACTTCCCTAAGTACTTATGTTTCTCAAAACTTCACTAAAGTACTTAAGTCTTTCAAACTTTCCTAAATACAAACATTCATAAGTACTTAAAACTAAAGTTTTTTCCTAAGTACTTAAAACTTAATTTTTCAAATTTTCCTAAAGTACTTTGAACTGAGATTTTCGAATTTTTCAAAGTAACTTCGAACTAAAATTTTTAAAATTTTTTCTATGTACTTTGAACTGAAGTTTTCACTCAAAAATTTTTCTAAGTACTTTGAACTGATTTTTCTAAGCACTCAAACTTAAGTTTTCAACTTTTTGAGTACTTAAACTTAATTTTTTGAAATTTTTTCCTTAGTACTCAAACTTAAGTTTTTAAAATCCTTCTTAAGTTTTCAAAATTGTCTAAATATTTCTAAATATTTTACAAGTTTTCCAAAATACACAACCAAAATTATTTTGGAAAATATAAAGTTTCTGTTGAAAATTATTCTAAGTAAAATCCATCTTTAGACTTAGAATGTATTTTCAAAAACCCCACGAAGTTTTGAAAAATCTAGGGGGAGATTCCTTCCAGGGGGAGGGAACAAAAATTTAATTTTTACTTGCTCTGATTAACTTAACTTTTTGAACCAGGATTGCCATAAATCAAAAAGGGGGAGATTGTTGGTGCAGAAAGCACCCAAGTCGAACCTGAGTTTTGATAATGGCAAAAGGGTTCAAAAGTTAAGTCTTATTTATTATCTAACATGTTACTCGAGTGTGCAGGAAAAGTCCTAGCGAATGACTGCTAGGCACTGGCGAAGGAATACCAGGGCAAAAAGTCCTAGCGAAGGACTGCTAGGCACTGGCGAAGGAATGCCAGGGTAAAAAGTCCTAGCGAAGGACTGCTAGGCACTGGCGAAGGAATGCCAGGGTACTGAAGCCCTAGCAAAGGACTGCTAGGCACCAGGCGAAGGACAGCTTGGGACTGAAGACCTGGCGAAGGAATGCTAGGCACCAGGCGAGGGACAACTTGGTATCCAAGACCTGGCAAAGGACCGCTAGGCAAAAGTCCAACCGGAGGAACCGGTTGGCATCAGGTAAATTCTCCCGAGAGGAGTAGGTGAGGACGCGTTCCCCGTCGAGGGAACAGTAGGCGTCGGTTCGACCTAGGGCTCCATTTTGGAGACCAAAGTCAAAACCAAGACGGCTAAGACTGTATAAAACTTAAATATTATTACTTTATGTTGTTTTGGACTAACACTGGATGCAGGACCGAAGGAACGAGTGTCTGAAGCTTAGAGAGCCTCAAAGGAGTGAGGCAACAACTGAGTAGGGTGCCCGGAGTGTCCCGGGCGCCCCCAAGGTGAACACAAAACAATCGAAGTAAAAGAACTGTTTCTGCAGCTATTGGTCAGGGCGCCCCCACTTCTCCCGGGCGCCCCCAGCGCTCTGGGCGTCCCCAACGCTCCGGGCGCCCCCAGGTGAAGCTGACGGAACAGATCCCCTCGAAGCCAACGGATAAGAAGGAGACCCGGTCAACCCGGGTGCCCCCAGCGTTCAGGGCGCCCCCGTCAAAGCTTGATCCCGAGTTTTAAGGGATCATAGCTGACCAAGAAGGAAGTGGATCGACTGACACGTGGGGGGGCGCCCCCGACGATCCGGGCGCCCCCAGGTGCTATAAAAGGACCCTCGAACCAAGGCTTCATGGCAACACTACTTCCAACGTTGTTACGTTCTTCTGCTCCTACACTTTGCTCCAGAAACCTCCCAACTCGACACATAAGCGCCGACGACGTCCCTTTGCTCCGAGAAACATCCCATACCGGACGTCGATAACGAAGAACTGTCATTTCATTTCTGTTATACTACTACTGTAATCTTTTTGTAAGAATTATTGCTCACATATAGAATTGCCCCCAGTAAACGGTCAACGACCGTGGGCCTTGGAGTAGCAGTCGACCTAGGCTCCGAACCAAGTAAAACTACCTATGTTCGCGATTGTTTTTGTTATTCTGCTGCGTACTTGCTCTAGTTTTCATCCGAAAAGCGTTTAACGATATTCGCCCCCCCCCCCCTCTATCGTTTCTCTCGATCCAACACCTTTTGCCAACCGGCTCCTCCGGTTGGACTTTTGCCTAGCAGTCCTTCGTCAGGTGCCTAGCAGTCCTTTGCCAAGTCTTCGGTACCAAGCAGTCCTTCGCCTGGTGCCTGGTAGTCCTTCGCCAGGGCTTCGGTCCCAAGCAGTCCTTCACCCGGTGCCTAGTAGGCCTTCGCCAGGTCTTCAACTCCTAGCAGCCCTTCGCTAGGTGCCTAGCAGTCCTTCGCCAGGTCTTCGATTCCTGGCATTCCTTCGCCAGGTGCCTAGCAGCCCTTCGCTAGGTCTTAGGGTTTTGATGCCTAGCATCCCTTCGCTAGGTGCCCAGCTGCCCTTCGCTAGGACTTCTTGCCTAGTGTACCTAGTACTTTTCTGCACACTTGGTAAACATGTTAGATCATAAATAGTACTTAACTTTGGATCCTTTGCCAATATCAAAACAAGGTTCGATATGGTGCTTCCTGCACCAACAGACTTTATCCCTGCTGCGAGTTTGGCGCAAAGATGAAGTTTGACCAACTCATAGAGGCGCCCTACAGCCTTACAGGCACCCTGGACATGACTATATAAAGGGGTTCGACCCCTCAATAGAGAATATCAATTACGAAATCATTCTAA
The DNA here is from genome assembly GCA_024364735.1 of Boesenbergia rotunda. Classification (NCBI taxonomy): domain Eukaryota; kingdom Viridiplantae; phylum Streptophyta; class Magnoliopsida; order Zingiberales; family Zingiberaceae; genus Boesenbergia; species Boesenbergia rotunda. The sequence continues at coordinate 49,969 of JAGFNQ010008994.1, read as the reverse complement.
GCATTCTGAGTGACGATAAAGCGCTAGAGATGAAACTCTGCGACCAAGGATGCTCCAGGAGGAAGTGCGCGACACTTCGGAGTTCCTGATCGGCCGGGTCTTCGACATTTCATTTGGTTTGCTTTTATTTTACGAAGTTAATTTTCAGTTATATCTTGTGCTTGTAACTCAATTGTAAGACGGGTTTCTCCGCCTCCGGAAATTTCGGAAAGGAGACCACTAGTGGGCGGGCGCTACCCGTAATTAGGCCTTGGATGTACTAACCCTGGGGGTTGGGAACCAAGTAAATCCAGCGTGTACGAGTGTCTTTTATTTTTCATTCTTTATTATTTCCGCTGCTACTAACTCACTAATTACAATGAACGAATGAAAGACGAGATTCCCGATAAAATTTTAACGAGTTGATATTCACCCCCCCCCCTCTATCGACGGCACCGGCCCCACAAGTGGTATCAGAGCCTAGTAGCCCTTCACCGGACTAACAGCCGACGGAGCAAAGATGCCAGGAGTTGAGGGGCAGCCCAGGGGTGAATCAGGTATACTTTTTAATTATGATAAATTTTAAATTTCATATTTCATGTTTTAAGTACAGGGAGAGAGGACATTATAAAAATCAGTGTCCTACTCGTAAGACTCAATCATCACCACCGACGGCAAAGGAGGTACCAGTGTCAGGAGTCCGGAGGGACAAGAGTCACATCAAGTGCTTCAAATGTCAAAAGCACAGACACTACAAGAATCAGTGTCCGACCAAGGTATGAAAAGTCTATTTTTGTAAAAAAATTTAAATTTTTGCACAGTCATATAGTAATGTTGATAGTTTAGATAAGTTAGATAATTTTTCTGGTAAAATAGACTTTTTGCAAAATCAACTTAATATGTTGCATGACCAATTACCAAATATAGACAATATTAAAATATCAAAAATTAATTCGTTAATCTTTAATTCCAAGATATTATCAGATAATGTTAAGGATAATAATGTTTCTCATAATATTGTTGATAATGATGAAATTAACATTAATCCTTTAATTTCTAATATTTTTGAGGATAAGGATGAAACTATTATTAACTCTGATAATTCAAAGGATATTAAAGATAATTTTGAGAATATTAAAGATAATTCTGACGATATTGAACATAAAGCCTCTTTAGATAATGATTTAATTAATAATTTTTTGGATAATCCTAAAGTTTATTATGAAACACTAATTAGTAGTCTTGAAAACTATTCTACCTACTATGAAGATGTAGAAGAATATAATCTTGATGATGAGGATGAAGAGGAAGAAGAATTTTCTTAAAATCAAGACTACAGTTAATGAAGTCTACAAAAATTCAAACAAAGTAAAAGTATTAGATAAACTTGAAAAATTAATGAAAAAAATAGTAGACGAGTTAGACATTTTTGAATTAATGAAATTAATGCAACTAGACCCAAAACTGTTAACAAATATGAATTAATAACTTCAGTGGTTGAATAAATTAATCCTTAATAAATTTAATCCTAATTAATCCTTAATTTAATCCTGATTAAACCTTAATTAATTTAATCCCAATTAATCCTTAATTTAATCTTGATTAAACCATAATTAATTTAATCCAAATTAATCATTATTTAATCCTAATTAAACCTTAATTAATTTAATCCTAATTAATCCTTAATTACTTTAATCCTATCCAAATTAATTCTTAATTAAGTTAATCCTAATTAATCCTTAATTAAATTTAATCCTAATTAATTCTTAATTAATTGAATCCTAATTAATTCTTTTTAATTAATTCATAGTTAATTAAATTTTAATGATTTTAACCTTAATTAAATCTTAATTATTTTAACCTTAATTTAAATCTTAAATTATTTTAACCTTTAATTAATCCTTAACAAATTAATTCAAATTAAATCTTAATAGCATAAATTAAATCTTAATAACTTAAATTAGTTAATTCTTAATAATTACACTTAATTAATTCTACAAATTAAATCTTTATTCAATCCTTAATCTACGAACTAAAATTCATATTAACTACCTTTAAGTATGAAGCCAAATAAAATTCTATCCAACCGAAACCTCCAATTTAATAATATTAAATATGTCAAAGTGGATTGGCATATTCGCGGGTTCACACGATATGTATCAAATCGAGAATTTGATACATTATAAGAAACTTAATTAAAAATACCTTGACTTGATTGAATCATGCATAAAAGTCATGTACATGCATCTGCTAATTTTTTTTTATATCCGTCATGTCATTCATGTTTAATTTTTTGCATGATTTAGAACGGTTAGATAGGAAAAGACTAGTTGATACTTGCCTAACCTAGTACCAGGGTGGGGCGAGATGATAGTACATTAGGGAAGCTTGGCTTAGCTAAGTGGAACTAGCTGAAGCTACCTCGCCACATCCTAGACTAGTTAGACTAGAGTTTTTCAAAGAGTAAAATAAAGGTATTATTTTCTTTAAAAGGCTTTGTCTAAGGAAAGGGTTGATGATCCAATAAGGCTATGGCCAAACAAGGCCTCTGTGCCTCGCCAAGACCTGGAAGCCGATTATTGAAATATACTTTTAGATTACCAATTGATTAAACTCGAATCTAACTCAAGGTCAACTAGTCTATAAATAAATTGAGAAAAATTACTCAAGCATCTGACAATACACCCATAAGGCAACCATGTTTGCTTGTACTGAGACATTTAGAATGGGTGAAAAATGTTAAGGACTAATAAATTGAAAGATGTTTTTCAAAAGGTTTTCAAAATCCTTAGGGTATTTTTCTAAAAATCTATTTTCAAAATAATATTTCAACATAATAATATTTTTATGAATTTCATGCTTGCCTGATTGCTTATATATATAATACATTTTCAAAATTATATCTATTCTAAAAATTGTTTGACCTACACACTTAGACACAAACCTTTTAGGTCAACACAAAAGTCCCTTAAGGCACTTAGGTAGAGTCAGACGGTGTCAAGTTCAGGGGGAGTATTTTTTTAATTCAATAATAAATCTTTTTCAAAAGTTCGTACGCCTTAAAAATTATTATCATCTCAAAATACATTTTCGAAAAATGTTTCTAAAACTTGTTATATCCTTTTTGAAAATTATCTCTTTGAAAATTATCATTTCAAAATGTATTTCAAAAACTATGCTTTAAAAATTACTATCATTTCAAAATGTGTTTTCGAAAATTGTCTCAAAAGCTCATTTTATCCTTCAAAATATTCTTTTGAAAATTATGTCTTTTATCATAATATTTCAAAATACATTTCAAGAATTATGCTTATTGCTCTTTTGATTTTGATAAACCCTAAAGGCACATATGAAGTATTCTTCATGATCTACAAGAACTCCTAGGATGTGTTAGATTTAGGGGGAATCTAAGTCAAGAGAAATTAATTCTATTATTATTTTTTTGGTTTGAATCAAACCCTAAGACTCAGAGGAAGATCACTTGTAGTCAACAAGCTTCCTAGGACTGTATCAAGGTTAGGGGGAGGTCAAATTAAAAGAAATCTTAAAAGTTTCAAAAAGTATTATGTTTGCATACATTGTATTTTCAATTTCATTATCTTTTGTTTAAAAATCATCTTCAAAATTATACTATCATTTTCAAAAAGGTTATCTTTTTGATTTATTTTACTTGAGTTTGGAGAATTTTCAGGACACTTAAGGAAATTTCCATGTAGTTAACAAGGTTTCCTAGGATTGTGTTTGATTGGAAAAGAATCCAAGTCAAGAACTTATTTTCAAAATCCTTTTTGATTTTTCAATCAATTTTAAATAATGTTTACTTAAGTTTGGAGAATTTCCATTACACTTAAGGAAATTTCTTTGTAGTTAACAAGGTTTCTTAGGATTGTGTCAGACTGGAAAAGAAACCAAGTCAAGTAAAATATTATGTTTTCACAACAAAATTTTATTAAAAAGACTTTTTCTTGAAAAAATATTTTAAGTGAAAAATGTTTTTCAAAGTACTAATATTTGTTAAGTACACAATATTTTTCAAAGTACAAATTTTCTCACAATATTTCTCAGAAGTACTAAGTGCAAATTTTTTCTAAATGAAAATCTTTTCTAAGTGCAAATTTCTTCTAAGTTCAAAAGTTATATTTTTTTCAAGTACAAAATATTTTTCCAGGTGCAATTTAAGTACTTGGTTCTTTTTATAATACTTTACAAACTAGTACTTAGTCTTTTTCAAATAAAAAGTGTAGAGTTTCGAAATGTTTTATCAAAAATTATATGATTTCAAAGAATTATCCTAAGTACTTTTAAAAAGAAAAAAAAAATTTCATTGTTGGCGCAAGATTTTTTTGTCATTTTTTTTTATGTATGACAAAGGGGAGAGACAGAAACTTAAGTTAGAAATTTTTCCAAGGAATCCCAAGGATCAAAACATCAAGTTTTTTCCATCTTATCCCAAAGATCAAAACTTCTTTTTCCAAGGATCAAAACTGAAATCAAAATGTTTTTTCAAGGATCAAAACTTAACCCTCAAATCCAATCTAACTTAAGATATTGTCAAACATCAAAAAGGGGGAGATTGTTGGTGCAAAATGCATCGGTGATGTCCTCCTCTAGTGTTTCAATGTTTAACAATATGCTTAAGTTAGTGATACACTAGACAAAGGAAGGGTTAGTCAAGAAATACGGTTCAAGGTAAAACAAAGTCCTAGTTAACCTAGGCAATAAGTCCTGGTTCGAGGAATTGGGCACTAAGTCCTGGCCGCGGGCTGAGCACCTAAGACCTGACCGAGGGTTGGGTACGATGTCCTGATTTGAGGAATTGGGCAATAAGTCCTGACCGAGGGCTGGCCACCTAAGTCCTGACATAGGGTTGGGCAATAAGTCCTAGTCGCGGACTGGGCACGAAGTCCTGATTCGAGAAATTAGACAATAAGTCCTGGACGAGGGTTGGGTACCGAAGTCCTGGTGAGTGAAGTTGGGCAAACTTCTCTTGAGAGGAGCAGGCAAAAGGCGCGTTCCCCGGGAAGGGAAAATAGGCGTTGGTTCGACCTAGGGTTTCATGGAAAATCCAAAGTCAGAACCAAGTGCTTAAGGTTAAGATTATCTGCATATTTGTCTTGTCTTTAATTGTACTGCAGGTACCTACAGTGGGAGGCAAGACAGAAGAGCAAACAAAAGAGAAATCGTTGCCTGGAAGGTTAGCGCGCCTGTATCAATACAGGCGCCCCAGACCTAATGGGCGCCCCAGACTGGGCAGCCCCATCCCAGGCACCCACAGGCGCCTGAAGGTTCCTAGGCGCCTTGTATGGGTCAGCGCCTGGGAAGGAGAGTTTATCCCTGCTGCGAGTTCAGCGCGAAGACGAAGTTTGACCAGCTCATAGAGGCGCCCTAAACATGACTATATAAAGGGGTTCGACCCCTCAACTCATAATATAAACTATGACATCATTCTAAGCATTCCGAGTGACGATAAAGCGCGAGAGATGAAGTTCTGCGACCAAGGAGGCTCCAGGAGGATGTGCGTGGCACTTCGGAGTTCCAAATCGGCCGGGTCTTCGACATTTCATTTGGTTTGCTTTTATTTTACGAAATTAATTTTCAGTTATATCTTGTTCTTGTAACTCAATTATAAGACGGGGTTCTCCGCCTTCGGAAATTCCAGAAAGGAGACCACTAATGGACGAGTGCTACCTGTAATTAGGCCTTGGATGTACTAACCCTGGGGGGTTGGAAACCAAGTAAATCCCGCGTGTACAAGTGTCTTTTATTTTTTGTTCTTTATTATTTCCGCTGCTACTAACTCTCTGATTAGAATGAGTGTACAAAAGATGATATTCCCGATAAAATTTTAACGAGTCGATATTCACCCCCCCCCCCTCTATCAACGGCACCGGTCCCACATGCCGCTCCTTCGATTTGACACCGGTGATCCTTTCACGGTAAGCAGTTGATCTCTCTCTGATTTGTGTAGTGGATTCCTTTGGATCAAGTTGATTCAACTTGAGTGTTGTGCACTCCATCTCCGCAGACCTTGGTGCGATTGGTTTCTCTCTAATCGCGGCTGTTCTTGGGGAATTCTATGATTTAGGGATTGCGGGAGTTGGTAGCGTGGATCTAGAACTAAGTGTTGTTGATCCTTGTACTGGTCCTATTCTTGGCGGATCTGAGTAGAGATTTGAGGCCGGCGCATCAAGTAAGGTTCTATTGGTGTTGTTCTTGAATAAGTCCATGTTGGATTGGTTGGGTCAGTAGAGAAGAATTGTGCTTTGTTGTGGATTATTTTGTACTGCCGTAGATCCTTATTGTAGAAGTTAGAGTTCTATTTTCTTCAAGAACTCTAATCTATCCTGTTTTGTTGCCTCTAAGAGCTCATGTGTTGAAAATAGGTTTTGGGTTTTTGTTCTTTGTAATCTTGATATTAGATTTGTGATGATGTATTGCTTCCTAAATCGGGAGTTGTTTTGGATAGAAGAGACAGCATGGACATTGTATGTTTTGTTGTTTTTTCTTGGGCTTGCCCTTCTGACCTTCTGATATGGTGTCGTGAGCCATAGTGGTACTTAGGGGATTGGGGTATTTTCCTAATTCGAGTGAGGATTTGGTAATATAACACAAATTGAATTGTTGCTACAGTTTGGATGGTAGGTTTTGGAGTTGGATGAGTTTTGGATTAATCATCTTGTGTTACCATTCCGAGTTTTGTGGACCTTAGTGTTAATTAAGTTTTGGAATTATTTGATTTGTTGAGGCAAGCTAGGAATTGAAGGAGCTGGTGTCAACATAATTTATAAGTGGTGGGCAGTGGGTATGAGTAGAATTGGGATTTTTGGTGACAATACTATTGGGTGGAGTTAATCATGATTCAGATGAGTGTTTGAATTATATCTTAATTATATTTAGTATTTAGTTTAGCTAGATATAAATAACTAAACTATGTCTTTGCTACAGGACCCTGACTTTGGATTCGCATGGTTGATCGTGGGAGATTCTCTTCGTTTACAAACTACTCTATTTGAGGCAGGTACTTCTCCTTTGTATCCTGTAGTTTATTGAACTTAAATGCATAACCTGATTGTTTCGAGTAGGATTGCTTTACCTTATCTTTGTCTTGTGATATCATCGTTGATGCTTTCTTTGCTTAATCTTTAAACTACACAAATTTATATTCATACAGTCTCACTTGTTGATTTTCTGATCTGTAAAGTACCGCTTGTAGGCGAGCATAAAAAATAATCATTAAACACAACTAGGATTTTGATTGGCATTAGATATATCCCACCAGTAGATTTGTTGCATGTTATATGATTCTAATATTTATTTTTCATACCATTGTATAATTGTGACCTAGTTGATTGTGTATATTGTAGGACCGGTGCCGTCGATAGAGGGGGGTGAATATCGACCGTGAAAATTGTTATTGATATGAGAAAAGTCTCCTAAGGCAATCGCCTTATGATTGTAATTATTTATTTTAATAAATGAATATTCACTATTTGAGTATACATGTTTATGTATTTGATTGAGATCTTAAACTCATTTACTGAATGTCCGCAATACAATTCACAGCATCAGAGAACTTGTGATGAATTCACAACTAGTGATTATCTCTACATGTGCAATTGTGAAGTATTGAAATTGTCCCTAGTCGATGAATTGATAAATACGGACACTATCAATTCTGTTGAGACTAGCATGGGTTATTCCCTAATCAGCTAATTCTCATTGGCTGGTGGCATTGGGATGTCCGAAGATAAACATGAATGCTAGTTAAGGGAACTAGTTCATTGGAGTGACTGGCTGTAAAACTTCATATGGTAGTCTACATATAGAAATGTCAATGAAGTTCTTACTGCAGCTTAAGTGCGATGTTCCTTTGACTTGCAGTGTTCAAGTCATCTTGGTCATGGAGACTTATACTTTGACATCTTAAGCAAGCATCTCCAAGGAGGTGTGGACCCAGGATGATTGGGTATAAGCCGAAGTGCCCGAAGATGTTTGAACAGCCTACAAAGGATTCACCACTCCTTGCGAGGAGATATATACCCAAGGCCTGTCGTCGGATTGTTACTCGAAGCCTCTGGCCAGAGTATAACATATTCAGAGTATGAATCTCTTAGATACATGAGAGTAATTAGAATCCGTAGGACGAGAAAATGTTACTTGGGCTAGGTGTGACGTAGTCAGCCAAGTGGGGACTGACACACATAGACCATGTCCTGAACCAAGTGGGTATAAGATGGTGAAGGGAATGGGGCACGATTCATTATAGCTGCTGAAGGGTTTCAGAATTGTTTCTGAGGTCAACTGTTGATCTTTTGATTAATTTGGGATCATGATGTACTACTAGGTGTCACTCATGATCGTTCTATAATTGGTTAATTATAGACGGCCAACATAAATCGAAAGCCTATTTAGTCACACGCACTACGAGAAATTCGAGGGACTTAAAACGAGTTGAAAATTGGATTTTCCAATCAAGAGAGATTAGGTTTGGTTGAGCCAAACGATAAGTCGAATCTGAATTTTTCAGAGACGCATCGGAAGCGTAAAATGGCTAAGTCTTTTGAAGACTTAATAGATGAATTAAATGAGTTTAATTCATTGGGGCGTGGCTTGGATAGGCCGGCCAAAGAGGGTTGGTTGGCCGGCCACAACAAAGGGAGGGAACCAAATTGTTTGGTTCAATTTATAAAATAAATCAAGTGTGGTTTGTTTTATAAAATTATGGATGATATAAATTTTTATATAAACCAAGGTTTGGTTTACTTTTCATGGAAATTAAAATGATCCATGGATTAGTTTATTTTATAAAATCAATCATGGATTGATTTACCATGATAAAGAAATTTATATAAAGAAATTTATATAAAGAAATTTATATAAAGAAATTTATATAAAATTTATTTTTCATGGAAATTAAAATGAACCATGGATTGGTTTATTTTATTTTATAAAATCAATCATGGATTGATTTACCATGATAAAGAAATTTATATAAAGAAATTTATATAAAATTTATTTTTCATGGAAATTAAAATGAACCATGGATTGGTTTATTTTATTTTATAAAATCAATCATGGATTGATTTACCGTGATAAAAAAATTTATATAAAGAAATTTATATGATAAATTTCTTATGAAAATTTATTCCATAAGAAAAGTAGACTTGGTTGATTTTTATCATGAATTAAAATATGATTTTAACCATGATATAAAATCAAGACTTGGCATGATGGAATAAGTCATAGAAAATTTATATGATAAATTTCTTATGAAAATTTATTCCATAAGAAAAAAGAGACTTGGTGGTTGAGAGGCCACTATATAAAGGACCCAAGGCAAGGCTTGGAATTCATTCGAAATAATCCAAGTATTCTTGCTTGGGCTCTCTCCCTCTCCTCCCTTCTTTCTCTTGGCCGGCCTCTCCCTTCTTCTCCCTTCTTCTTGCCATGAGCACAAGGAGAAGCACCGAGGTGACGAAGTTCTTCCGTTGAGACGATCTTCCTCTACGGCCATCATCACCTTGGGATTGGGCGCAAGTCATCTTCCTCCTCCTCGCCGGAATTGTGATTCCGGCCAACCTTGGTGGTGAGTTTTTCCGATATGATTACTTCTCTCTTGGTTTCTTGTCACGTTCTCGGAGAATCTAGTAGTTCTCGAGAACACGAGACTCGTGGCTATGCGAAGTCATCCCGAAGAAAACTCAGCGTGGACGCAAATAGAGGCGGAGCTTCCAAGGGACGCTTACGGTTGGATCTCGTCCCTTTCTTCGAGTTACGCGAGGTAACAAGTAAATTAGTTTACGTTTCTACAAAATTTTAAATATATGATCATGTCTACACAACATAAGGTTGCATGCTTAGATGTGTGGTTAAATAATTTGAAAAATTATTTATGCTAAACCTTCCGCTGCACGTAATTAATTTTAAAATTACGAACCCGCATCCATGTCAACATACACCCGGTCCCAACAAAAACCTCTCGCGGAAACTTCATAGAGCTTTCGATCTACTCAGAGCGTTAGTGTAGCGGAAAAATAAAATAGAAAAAGAAATAACAATACAAGGACACAGCGGGATTTATTTACTTGGTTCCCAACCCCCCAGGGTTAGTACGTCCAAGGCCTATGTACTCGGCGTGAGTCCACTATTGGTCTCCTTTCCAGAATTTCTGGAGGCGGAGAAAACTCGTCTTACAGTCTACAATTACAAGCACAAGTACAGAAAATTTAGTACGGAATAAATGCAAACCGAACAAGACAAATTCTGATGCTCGGACGATCTGGACCTCTGAAGTGTCGCGCACTTTCTCCTGGAGCCTCCCGGTCGTAGAGCCTCGATTTAGCGTGTTGTCGTCGGTCAAAATGATCAGAACAGCACTTTGCAATTATGTTTGAAGCAGAGGGGTCGAAGCCCCTTATATAGGCTTCATACGGGCGCCCTGGACGCTGGGGGCGTCCCAATAAACTCGGTCAAACCTTATCCCTGCACCGACCTCGCCGCAGCTGATAAAACCTTTGACCAAGGCACCCCGAACCTTCCGGGCGCCCTCATGAAGGCTTATCTGTGTTTCGAACTCGAAACAACAAATACAGCTTTGAACCCGGGCGCCCCGGACCTCCTGGGCGCCCCGCTTGAAGCCTTTTCTGCCTACCACACAAAACTGCCACTTCTCTTCTTTATCTTGGGCGCCCCCACTGATGGGGGCGCCCTGGATGCTTGGGGGCGCCTGGCTTCAAAGCTTCTAGCTTGGTTAGCTGCTTTGTCTCCGGTTCTTGGTACCCGCAAGATACACAAACACAAAGCAAATATACATACAATATTAGCCTTAAGGACTTGGTTCGGACTTCGGATTTCCACGAAACCCTAGGTCGAACCGACACAAGTTCTCACCCCTCCGAGAACGCGCCTTTCACCTACTCCTCCCAGGAGATGGTTGCCACCCAGTCCTTCGGTTGGACTTTTACCCAGTAGCCCTTCGCCAGGTGCCTAGCATCCCTTCGCCAGGTCTTCAAAGCCTAGCAGTCCTTCGCCAGGTGCCTAGCATCCCTTCGCCAAGTCTTCAAAGCCTAGCAGTCCTTCGCCAGGTGCCTAGCAGCCCTTTGCTAGGTCTTCATTACCAAGCAGTCCTTCGCCTGGTGCCTAGCAGTCCTTCGCTAGGTCTTAGACTCCTAGCAGCCCTTCGCTAGGTGCCCAACAACCCTTCGCCAGGTCTTAGGGTTTCGATGCCTAGGTTAACTAGGACTTTTCTTCAACTTAGGTTACTTCTCCTTTGCTCCCCTTTGTCTGTTCATTGTATCACTGACTTAAGTGTATTGTCAAACATTAAAACACTTAAAGGAGAACATCATTGATGTAACTTGCACCAACATATATTAGTTTCATATACCATATCTACATAGTTGCATTCTGATGAACATCGGCTTCCTTATGATTAAGCTCGTCGTTAGTCATTTAGTTTCTCTGCCCATTCAACCACTCATAGGTAGTGATAGTTGTAAGAGTGTGAGTAGCCATCCTATTATGCAACACTCTATCACTCATGGGTAGTGGATGTTGGAGTTGTATGTATGCAGTCGACACCCTCTCCGTTATTTTTGAGGGATAGCAGTGTTGTTGGTGGCTCCTCCTTTTTCTTGAGTTTTTAGAGTAGTTGGCTCCCCAGTATCCTGTCCACTCAACCACTTATATTAGTAATAGTTGTTGGAGTGCATACAGTAATCACAACCCTACCCACTCGGCCTCACAGATGTGATGTGATGTGATGGTGGCTTGACTGACGTCAGGGGAGACACATGTCATTGCATCATATGCATTTATTGCATCTTGCATTTTCTTATGTTTGCTGAATTTGTATGAGCTATAATTATTGCATTTAGTTGGCATACATGTATGATTTATTATAGCACTGTCATTCAATTTTACACATGTCTATATATTATTCTGTTTCAGAGATTGTATACTGTTGTTTCTACTTGTTTGTTAGATCTTTTATTATATCATGTATTTATCTACTTTTATACCCGCAGAGTCCGTTCAGACTCACCACCCCTACCATCTAATTATGTTTCAGGTAGTTGATAGATGCATTACTTGAAGTCAGGAGAGGATTCAGTTGTCAATCCTATGGTGTCGAGACTTTTGAAGTTTTTCTGTATTTTTTTATTTTTGTATTATCTTTATTGAACTGTATTTATTTTCTCAGTAAAGTTATGTATGGTTTGAGTAGAGTTATGTTTATGCATATATGGACTGGTATCTTTATCGTTGGATTTATTTTGAGTTTTAGGAGGGATATATATGTAATTTTTTTTATTTCTATCTATTATATCGTTATTAAATGTTTGGTTGTGAAATTTTTTTTACTATATTATGATGTCAGTCGTGTGAGGTTGTGCTATATATTGTTGAGAGATATGTATAAATATTTCAGATTATTCATCGTACAGGGAAAATATTATTCATTTTTGGAGCGAGCATTAGCCTCTATGGGCGTAACAGTTTTTTTAATGATTAATTTACATTGTATTACATACACGGTCTTATATCCAAAGAATAAGAAAATTGATTATAGCATAGGAGATTAACTCATACTAACATGAAACTAATCACTAAATTAGTAAAAAAAAAATAGTTAGAGGATTACTCAAACTTACAAATAGTAAGAGAGAAAAATTGTGTGATGTTTGTTAAAAGGGTAAACAAACTAAAATTACACATAAAACTAAAAATTATAGTAAGCACCATAAGACCCTTAGAATTATTACACTTTAAAAAAAAAAAGTTGGTAGTAGGTATTCAATTTACGCTGATTAATCTTAAGGGTCAAGCATGGAAGTTTCCTATCGATACTAGGATAAATCAGAAAATACTCACAGTGAATAACCCATTAACTCAGCGTTCTTAGGTCAACTATCCATTAAAAAAATTCATTCGTTAATTTATAAAAATTAGGATTTGATATTTAAATATCTAAAAAAAACTAAGAAGGCATACGAATTATTACACTTGAACTTTAGTCATGTGGCACTGTCCTTTAGCAATAGCAAGTATTGTCTTGTTATTATTGATGGCCTTAGTATGTGTACTTGGATTAATATATTAAGACATAAAGATGACAGCTTTGAAATATCTATAAAGTTTTGTAAAAGATTAGAAAATGAAGAGGAACACAAAATCACTAATCACGGTGAGGAATTTGGGTCTAAACAAATTTTACATTAAAAATGGTCATGCACATGAATTCTCTTGTTCTTGGATACCACAGTAAAATAGTGTTATGGCAAGAATGAATAAAAGTTTATAAGAAGGCGCTGGGACATTGTTTAACAATTAAATACTTTTTATCTCATCATTTTGCAACCCCAAGCAATTAACACCACATGTTATGTACAAAATAGAATATATTTACATAAATACTTAATAAATTAACAACACTACTTTGGTAGAAGGTGACAAAAGGTGAACTGATCCCCCAGTGAGGTTGTAGCTAGTACGTGAGGAGGGAAGACACATTGAGACTTTGTCAAATTTTAACTTCCATATCTCAAGATGACAATATCCACACGCTAATCATCAATAGGGACACACTACTTTAGTAGAAGACTCAATAATAAGAAGCCAATGAACACTAAGAATTATTTAGGAAAGTTCTCGCCTGAAGCTAATGAAGGCATTGTTATAGGAAATTTCTAGCTCATCAAGTAGAGCCTAATAAAAAATTAGTAAAGATAGAAGAAACCCTAATATAGTAATTGTTGGAAATAAAGACAATTTTATAAAATCTTGGGGGCCCTAGGCCAAAAAAAAAATTGTAAAAGAGATTCTAAAAAAAATTTTTACTAATATATAATTTGAATAAAGTTTAATAGAAAATTTTAAAAAATAATATATTTTATTTAAAATATGTTAAACTCCATATAAAATATATTTCTCCAAAAAATCCAACATCATATAAACTATCCAATCTTATCCAAAAAATACAACATCATACAAAATATATTTCTCAAGTTTCTTCAAAAAGTGTAATACCATACAAAATATATTTTCCAAGATTTTTCAAAAAGTACAATACCTACAAATACAAAAAAAAAAATCAAATAATCATTGAAAAAATCTAGATCTTCTAGCATTTTGAGAAGCAAAATCATCAATAAAATCTTCAAAATCAAGTTTTTCTAACATCTCATTTTCAATGCATAAAATTGCTAAGCCATTTAATCTTTCTTGAGATATAGTTGAACGCAAGTGCGATTTTATCAATTTTAGTTTAGAAAAACTTCTTTCTGCTGATGCTACAGAAACTGGTATAGTTAACAAAACTCTATAAGTAATGGAGATATTAGGAAAACAATCTAAGACTTTTACGAACTCAAGAACTTCAAAAACCGACTTTGTTTCTGTTGGTAAACACATTCGTAGCACTTGCAATTCAGAAAATAAATCATCACCATCAATATCAGACATGTCATTATACTTTAGAGCAACTTGAAGATTATCACAACACTCATGCAATCTATTATCATCCATTGAAAGTAACTTTTTTGGATTGAATAGAAAACCAAAAATATTTTCAAAGATTTCCAATTGTTCAAATCTACTTTTTAAATATGAAATAGCAATATCAACGACAACAAAAAAATAATTAATCCTAAAAGATTCCTCAAGAGATTGTGAAATTTCTTCATAACAATTTTCATCAAATTGTTTTTTTCTACGAATTTTACGTTTTTGTGAAAAAATAGGATCAATTTCCATTTTAGATGTAATCTCTTTCGCTAATATCATAGCAGATTGGAAACCGTCCTCCCTATATCTTTCAAAATAAGAAATTAATCCTCTCAAAATCTTTATTGCAATGTCAATTTCCATATCTTTAGATTGTAACTTTTTGCTAATCAATTCAATTTTTTTCAAAATGTTATGCCATATAGTCATGCCCAATAAAAATTCAAAACTTTCAAGTTCATGTGTTGCTAAAGATTCAGCCTCACTCCTAGTCTTAGCATCTTCACTAACTTTTGATAATTCATATAAAGCTTCTCTTATCTCATTTGGCTGAGTTATTATGGTTGTGATACTATTAACATGACTTTCCCATCTTGTTGTTGACAATGACTTTAGAGTTAATCGATGAACATGATCTTGTAAAATCTTCCATCTTTTTGTAGAACTAGCAAATAAAGTATACATGCGTTGTACAACTCCAAAAAATGACACAGCCTTAACGCAAGAATTTGTCATATCACAAATTGTTAAATTAAGAGAATGACAAGCACATGGCATATAAAATACTCGTGGATTTATTTCAAGAAATCTCTTTTGTACACCCTGATTTTTACCTTTCATCTTAGAACCATTATCATAACCTTGCCCTCTCACATTATCAATATTAAGTCCAAAGGTTTCTAAAACAGATTGTAATTCATTAAAAAGTCCTAACCCAGATGTATCATCCACTTTTAAAAACTCTATAAAATACTCATTTACCTTTATAGGATAAAGTAACACATCCACACATCGAATTATCAAAGTTATTTGCTCATGATGACTTGCATCTGAAGTACAATCGAGTATCACTGAAAAATATTTTGCTTCTTTTATTTTTTTTAATTATAGCACTTCTTACTTTAGAACCTAACATAAAAATCAACTCATTTTGAATCTTATGACTAAGGTAATGATAATGAATCTCATTATTTTGAATGCGTCTAAAATGCTCTTGCATTACCAAATCAAATTCTGCAATTAATTCAAGTAGCCCCAAAAAGTTACCATTACTGGCTTGGTAAATTTTTTCATTATCCCCACAAAAAGCTAAATTACGCTTAGCAAGACATTTCACAATAGAAATAATCCTCACTAAAACAAGTTTCCAATGTTCTTTCTCTTTCTTAATTTGCACTTGGATCTCTTTGTCAATTGTTTTATTCTTTTTCAATCTAATTTGCAAATCAATCCAAGTTCTCATGTTAGTAATATGCTCAATGCCATTCTCATGTTGTCTAAGTCTATCACTTAAATGTTTCCAATCATTAAGACCTTCATTTGCTAGCAAACTTTTATTGTTCACTGATTTAAATAATTTACAACAAAAATAATATACTTTGTTTGCATCTTTCGAGTACACAAGCCATTTTCTATCTTGATTCTCTCCATTTGGTAATTTTCTTGTGTAATAAGAATATGAAAAATGTCTCGAAAGCTCATCTATAGAGAACTTAAGATTACCTTCTCTTATAGGACCTTTCTCCACCAAAAGATCTCTTGTTTTATTATCAATGTTATCCCAACATCTTGGATCATATATATCCAAAACATGCCCAATTTGCTCTAACTCATTTTCATTCTCAATTATATTATCAACATCTGCATTCCAATCATTATCATCATTTTCTCTCAATTCTTCCTGCTCATTCGTTGTTACATGATTATTATCATCGTTTTCTCTCAATTCTTTCGGCTCATTGATTACATAATCATTTAGTTCTTCTTGATTACTCGGTTGTTGCTCATTTGTTACATAATTATTTAGCTCTTCTTGATTTCCTTCTTGTAATTCATCTAAATCTTCAATCGAAGAACCAATTTGAAAAAACTTATGAAGATCACCTTTTGTGTTTTAATAATATGTTCTACTCTTTTTCTTTTGTTTCTTTTCTGACTCCCAGATTGATATTTCCTTGAAAACATATTTCTATTACAAATTTCAAATGTAAAAAAAACACAAAACTAATAACAAAGCAATGAAATAAACACAAGAGTGAAAATAATAATGAAAGAGCAATAAAACCTTATTTATGTTTGAAGCAATTGATAGATATTGTCTTTGTGATAATTCCCAGTTGAACCACAGATCGCCTTTGCGATAATTCTCAGCCGAACCACAGATCAAAAGCAAGGATCAAAGCGAGATGGAACTCACGACAGATTGTAATGTTTGAATACAAAACCAAACCCACATCAGTCAAGCAGGCAGAGTTTCTCCTCTCACGGCATTCACTATGGCTGAAAATGGACAGGCCCCGATTTCACTATAGTGAAAATTGCATCGAATGCTTGGAAATCCAAAGCAGGTTGAAGAATGAAGACGATCAGCCTTGGAAAGAAATTATTTTATTGTACCATTCAATTCCATTGAATGCTTGAAGTAAAAATTGCATGTATTGAAAAGGAAAATAATAACTCACGTTTTTTCTTTCTTTAATTTAATAATAAATATATATAATGGTTAACTTTTATTTAAACGATCAACAATATATATTTTATTATTTTTTATTAAAATTATATATATATATATATATATATATATATAATTTGGGGCCCCTAAAAATCTGGGGCCCTGGGCGATCGCCCCCGGTGACATGCTTCAGATCAGGCCCTGGATGTGGCTAGTACGTGAGGAGGGAAGACACACTGAGACTTTGTCAAATTTTAATTTCCATATCTCAAGATGGCAATATCCACATGCTAATCATCAATAGGGACACACTACTTTAGTAGAAGACTCAATAATAAGAAGCCAATGAACACTAAGAATTATTTAGGAAAGTTCTCGCCTGAAGCTAATGAAGGCATTGTTATAGGAAATTTCTAGCTCATCAAGTAGAGCCTAATAAAAAATTAGTAAAGATAGAAGAAACCCTAATATAGTAATTGTTGGAAATAAAGACAATTTTATAAAATCTACCTCTATTAATAATGAAATTATAGAAAAAAATACAACAAATTATGATGAAGAATCATGGAAGATAAACAAAATGAAGATATAGATGATACACAATACTAACCCTCAACATATGAAACAAATGTTGGAGGAACTGGACTCCTTTCGGAGAGTTTATAATAATTTGAAATTACAAAAACAAATTTAACTTAACTGTTGAGTTGCCCGAGCTGCCTTTTATGCAGTCTGCAGTCTCTCGAGCAAAATTCCCGAGCTCATGAGCGAGCTCCGAACTAAACTCCCGAGCTCCTGAGCTGAATTTCCGAGCTCCCGAGCTGAATTCCCAAGCTCCCGAGCTGAATTCTCGAGCTGGAATTCCCGAGCGAAGACTCCCGACTAGGATCTCCTGATCTCCCGAATCGTATCTCCCGAGCTCCTGAGCTAAGTTTCCCGAGCTCCCGACCAAGTCTCCCGACCGGAAGTTGCTGAAGCCTGCGCAACGCAGTATCCTTGAAACAGATTTGTCCTCCTCCGGCGGTGCTTCATGGCTCAGATGGACGTCTGTCTCTCAGGATACAACAGCCGAACCACGAGCACAACGGAGCACTCGTTGCTCGTGGCGAACTGAGGAAGTACCTGAACGCTATCAAAGGAGGTCGGGAACGAGGTGGAAGAGAATCTCTTTTTCCTGTATCCTTTGCTCTCGGTCACAGCCTCTTTATATAGGCTCAGACCCCGGTTACTGATCTTGTATTAATCAAAATTAATGCATCAGTTACATTTGAGCAAAAAAATTTGGCAAAACGTTGGTTCATCTGCTTGGACAAATTTTGCCCCGACCGGTCGGACATTCGACGTGTGCAGGTCGTGTACGCACTCGAGTTCACTTGGTACAGTACAAATCCGGGGTCCTGGATTTGCACCCCCCCCCCCTATGCACTCACGTGTAAGAGAGAGTCTCTCCCCTTGCATTTGTTCACAACTATCTGTTGGGTGCAAACCCTTGGATGGCTTAGCGGTTTCCTAAGCAACCACGGGGTCGAACATGGGAGACCTCTCTATGTTTACGGATTAAAAATTTAATCTGAATAGAGACCCATCTCTCAAACGACCGTCTCGTCGTCGTGTTAATTAATCCAAGTCACAACTTAACCAAAACCAAGGTTAAGGCCTTGTAACTTTCCGGATTAATTAACCGCGAAAAAGACGACGAATGGATCACCGATTTTTGTATTTATCTTTGGGGTCCATGACAAAAATTAATTGACATATTAATTAACTAATAATTAATCCATGGCAATTAATTAACTCATGCAATGAAAACCCGCTGCCCCCTCTTCTTCTTCCCTAAACCCGCTGCCTCCTCCTCTCCTTCTCTTCTTCACCTTCCGCCGGCGCCAAAACAAGGAATATCCGACCGCCGACCACCTCACCTCCTTGTCCACTGCTTGTGCACGCTAAGGAAGAGGTTGTGAAGAAGAAAGAAGAAGAGAGTGGAGAAGAAGAAGGAGAAGAATCTGAATTCTTCTCCTCTTCACAGTCGGCGCCGCAACCTCCCAAGATCGTCGCCGGCAACCCTCCTCCTTCACTCTTACTCCTCGCCAAGCCTTGAGTGGCTCTTCCTAGCTCTATTGAACCCTCACGCCAAGAAGGAAGAAGACTCGAAGAAGGATGAAGGAGAAAACTCCTCTTCTTCTCCTCTTCCTCACCGGTGCAATCTTAACCCTAGGGAGAGAGTATGGAGAGGATTAGAGTTTTGGGTTCTTATGTGTTGGATGATTAATTAGCCTTGTATCATGACTCCTATGGGGTATCTATAGGGCTAAGGTAGGGATCATGAGGAGGAGTTGGTTCTTGGCCTGCTAATGGATCCAAACCTGATCCATTAATGGAGATCCATTCCACTAAAGGATCCTCATTGAACTTCCTCACCAACCCCCATATTTTCATATGGGCTCCACCTATTATGAGTCGTCCATCTCCCCATGTTTAAGATATCGAATGCCCAATAATTAATTTTAATTTACTAACAATTAAATTAATTATCCTCTTGATCCTTGATTAGTATCACTCAACCTTTTCATCATATCGGACCATAGTCTACTTGCAAGATTTGACATGACGATCCTTTTGAGCTCACCAAGGGGGCATCATCATCCTGACTCACCAGGACACAGATTTCGTCAATAATCAATGGCACACTACGTAGATAAAATTATTACCCAACTTACCGGGTCTATCAATCTAACAGAATAGATCTCACCCATTGGTAAATCAAAGTAATAATTAACTAACTACATGTGCCCGTTATTATTTCGAAATTTAGAGATCGTACTCCATAATATAATCCGATGTCTAATCCGATGTACTCCATAATATAATCCGATGTCTAATCCGATGTCTAATCCAATTTATGAAGTCAGTACAAAATTGGATGACCTCTCTTTTGGTCCTACTCAATGCGCACAAAGTACACTAGTGTAATTCTATGGTTAAGATAAATCACACCTAATTACACTACAATTATCCCGATGGTTTGTCCAACTCCATCTCGGTTGTGAGCCTCTTTCTTATACTTCTGCAAGGAACTTGATAACATAATTTTCTGTGCGACACTACGCACCATGTTATCTATAATGCAAAGTATGAGACATTTTGTGCATATACTAATATAAATATGCACCGTGTGATTTTGCGATTCTCTTTTAAAATGTAAATGTATTTTAACCAAAAACAAGGTTTTTAGTATACATCCTAACACTATCATGCTTGTGAAACAATATAAACCAACATTTATGCCTTGAGACTCTTAATGTGGGACTAAAGTCTCATTCACAATGGAGTCTCTTTATTCTCCTCTTCACTTTCCATTCACTATAGAAAGTCCCACCATCTCTCTTTTCATTCACACTATATATCCAACAACAAATCCTTATCACCTCACCTCAATTAGACTATCTAGAATGAGTATACAACCACCTGAATTTTAATGTATAGACTGTCATAGCTATGTATATAAACTCAAAAAGATATAATATAGGTTAAAATTGTAGAAATTGAGAAAGAGGAAAATATAGCCGTCTGGATAAATCTCAAAAAAAATCAAGAATAATAAAGTACAGAGCTTTATATGATCCATGCTTTATATATAATTTAACAAAAATAAACACATCATACTTCATATGAATGACTATTCACCTAAGCAGATCATACATTATTTGTTAAGTGTTTAGAAAAAAATATATTTATACGTAAATATAAGTAGATAATATAATATTTGGCTCAATAAATAACAGACTCTTAAATGAATTTTACAACACTCATTGAAAAAAAATTGAAAATTTTAGTAGATAAGCTAAGGAAAACATTCATCAACATGCATGGCCATCCTTGTCAACATTCATCAATGTGACCATCGTTGTGAAAAGAATGAGATAGGGCAAAATCAATGAGCCACATATAGAGAAGAAAAAAATTAAATATTTTCAACAAATTCTAATTTCTATAAACCCAGGCAAAATATAACTGAATTGATCCACTCCTTATAATGAGTTAGTTGTGTCAAAATCAATTCTAATTTTATTCAACGGTATTATTCAATCAATTAGACCTCAATTTGATGATCAAAAGCTAATAAACTATTTTTTTTTAAATGATAAAAATAAAGTAAATAAAATAATTTGATATAGCAATGAATAAAAGTTTGATTAAACTGAATTAATCAATCTAATCTATCAAATTTAAAATACTGAAAACAAATATTGATATAGGGTTTTAAGTGTTATTTTGAAAATTCAATATTTTTTTAAACAAATATTGATTATTTTGAATAATTCAGTTAGATTTCATCCTAAATCTTAAAATCAAGAATCAAATTCGGTTAATTCAATTTTATGTTTTATCGGTTTTGTTTTTATTTAATTTGTATTGTAAAAAATCAATCGATTGATTAGTTGGAAAAAAATTGATTTATTCAGTTTTGATTTAACTGATCTAGTTGGTTCAATTTTGAAGAAATTGCTCTAACCCTAGTTTGATATAGAACACTTATAACCTTGAACTTTTTAGAAATAAAAGTAGATTTTGAGCCATTTTCTACTAAGAAAACATAGATTAACATTATACAGCTAGATTAAAGCAGTAGTAACTGTCCGTACATATTAGCTAAGCACTTGCAACCGACAACTTTATTTAACATCAGTAGTAGAGGTCTACGGATCTAGCTAGCAAGCTAGACTGGCTACGCGGCCGTGACGGCGATGTTCATTCCGGCCTTGCAGTGGCCGGGGACACTGCAGATGAAGTAGCTGGTGCCGCGGCCCAGCGTGATTTGGTCGTTGCCGGATTTGAACGTCGTCGACCGCCCAGGAACGGAGCAGCTGTTGCGCCCGACTTCGCTCACCTTCACCACGTTGTGCATCGAAGGATTGTACCTGAACACTGGCCGAACCGGCCGGACCGCCCTCGGCAACCGTCAGATTAAACGTACAAACAATCGGAAAACACGACGACATGTACGTTCACTCACCGAGCACGTCTCCTGCCCTGAAGCTCTTGCCGTTGGGCCAGTTGGCGGTGTTGAAGGTCCAGCCGCGGGTGTCGCCGACGATGTAGGTGGCTGCGCCGGCGAAATCGCTATGGAGCAAGAGGCAAAGCAGGGTCAGCCCCTGAGCGACTGTTGCAGCTGCACTGCCCCTTCCCTGAGCCGCCATTAAAGTTGTAACTACACTAGCTAGAACCGTCTAAGGGTCGGGGATGAGTGGAGAAGTTGGGATCATCATTTATGGAGGGCTTGAAGTGACGCGGCACCGCCGGTGATGGAGGAATATTAATTGAGATAATTAATCTCCAGCCAACTGCTCCATTATTATTATTATTATTATTATTATTATTATTATTATTATTATTATTATTATTATTAAGGTGTCGACAATCTGACCAACCTGATTCAATGATCGAATAAATTCATTTGAAGATCCACATTCAAAATCATTCCACTAAAATTCAAAGAGATCCTTTTATTTATTGGCAAAAATCAGAAGGACACTCCATCCATTATAAAAATCAACTCATTTATATTATTATATTTTTTTCCCGACCTAAATGGATTCATTATAATAGCTACATCACGTAATTATTATCCAGTTTTACAGCTACGATATCCTAAAGGAAAATTTACTATCTCAATGGAGCATGTCCCAAGGGCCATGGATATGAAAGAAAGTTAATTCAAATACACAAGTGTTAGGTACATAGTGAGGTAAAATATATAGATAGTCAGTTTTTAAGAATAGACCCTGGTTGTTGCGCCAGAGATGTCATGCACCAACCGCCTGTGTTACACCCTAGGGGCAACAACTAGGTATTATAGCTGCTACAACTGTGTGATAGTTCAATTATAGAACCGTAGCTGCTACAACTGTCTAATAGCTCAGTTATAGAATCGTAGCTACTACAATTGTGTGATAGCTTAGTTATAGCAGCTATGATATCGTACAACTGAGCTGTTACACAGCTGTAGCATCTACGATTCTATAACAATTACAACATGAGAAAAAAATTAAAACTAAATTTGTCGGAGATTCCGAAAAGGATTTTAACGATATATTTTTTTGTATCCTAAAACCTAGTCATTACAGGTTTCACCCCATAACAAATTGTAAATATCTAGACAAGCTTTAATTTGATATATTATGCATCCAGTGATTCAATCCGAGACAAAAGTTATAGTCTCTTAAATTTTAAGATTTAACATTTAGATTGTAACAACTACAGTTTCATAGCTGCTACAACTGAGATGTCACACAGTTGTAACATCTACGATTTCGTAACTGCTACAACTGAGCTATCATGTCATAACTATTACAACATGAATATTAAACCCTAAATTTTGAGAAGTCATAATTTTTAATTCAGATTGAACCACGGAACACATAATATATTAAATCAATGCTCATTCAGAAATCTTAGATTTGATATATTGTGTGTCATGTGATTGAACCCAAGTTAAAAATTATGACCTCTCAAAATTTACCAAGCATGCATATTGTAACAACTATGAAATTATAGTTGTTATAACTACAAGTTCAATTTTAAGATGTTCTAACTTTTGATTCAGGTTGAACCACGAAGCATACAATATATCAAATCGAATCTAGTTTAGAGATCTTCGATTTGATATATTGTGCATCCCGTTGTTCAAACCGAATCAAAAATTATGACCTCTCAAATATTATCCAGCATACACGTTATAGCAGCTATGAAATCGTAGATGCTATAACTGTGTGAAAACTCAGTTGTAGCAGCTATGAAACCATAGCAGCTACAACTACTAGTTCAACTATAAGATATCATAACTTTTGACGTTGATTGAACCACGAGACACAATATATCAAATTGAATCTCGTTCAGAAATCTTCAATTTGATATATTGTGCATCTTATATTTCATCGTGTTAGTATAAGAAGCACAATATTAAATCCAAAATTTTAATGTATGACTAGGCTTAAAGTTAGGTTTGTTGAGATCTAACAAATTTGTATCGTGTGTAGGAGTAGATTACTTGATAGATACTAAATTCTTAGTTGAGAATCAGGCAGTGGCAAAGTCTTAGTGGACTAGGCAACTAAAGTCTTAATTGGAAATCAGGTAGGAGCTAAGTCTTGGTTGGGAACCAAGTAAAAAAGTCTTAGTTGGAACTAGGTGGATCAAGTCTAAGTGGAGTCAACTGGAAGTTGAAGCTTGACAAACAAATACAAGTGTAATCAGTTGGAAATTGAAGCTTGACAACTCACACTAGATGGGTCAGCTGGGAGTTGAGCATCTAGTTATGTAAGTGTGAATAACTTAAAACATTCTATCATACTTGTTACGCATAACCATCGCAGAAAAGCAAAGTTTGACGATTCCAGGCAACCGTAGCTAGGTCGGGGAGATCGGAGCGTACCAGAGCAACTTTCAAGAGATCAGTAGAAGATATTATCCATCGGTCCGAGCGAGCCAGGTCAAGATCAGGTTTGACCATTCTCCAAGCGACCAGAGGTCAACCAAAGAACACAGACGTCATTATCTATTGGATAGACATTGCAATCACGTTAGTAGCCTCCAAGCGACCAGGAAGTCTCAAGTCAACCGGAGCTTGCCACATCAGCACGAAGAAGGGCTATATAAAAAGTCTCGAGATAGAGCTTTCAAATGATTCATTCAATCAATTTCAATCCTTTATGTGCTCGAGCTCTTGGTGCTCTCATGTTCTCTGTGATGCAACGACGGCATGGTTCATGCTTTAATTCAAATCGACAACACCTAGCGTATAATCCTTAATTTTTCTTGTGTTGTTATACTTGTGTATTGATTTTGTGCTTAAGTTTTAGATTTTTTTTTTTGGTAAGGTTTCTCCATCTCCAAAGACTTTCTGAATAGGAGAAATTAGAAATAAAAATTATATTTTATAATTGTTGTGCATGTCTATCTCTATTTTGATTGATAACCTATTGAACAAATCTTGCATGCTTAATATTTGACTTAGTTTTTACATGCTTACATTATCTTATCCTGCTTGATTAAAATTGTGTTAGTTTTCATTGTACTACTTATTTATTCAATTGTTTTAGTTATTTCTGAAATTATTAGCACACAAAATTTATAACGTTATTTATCCCCCTCTAATATCGAGTTCGATTCTACAATTTAGTATCAGAGCGGGTTGAGCTGATAGTGTGCTAGAAAAGTTTGGTTAAGTGCATGTCTAAATTAGGTAAGAAATACCCTACTTGGTGCATCTAGTCAACACATCACTCTAAAATCAGTTAAATCAAGACATTGTATTAAAGTTGATTTAGCATTAGATCTTAAATTAACTTTGTCTTAAGAAGTGGTTATTGTTCCGATCAAAAAGGCCCTACGCCTAGCTAGTCCTTGTGCCCTGCCACTAGCTGAAAGTTAATTTAGAAAACTCTTTATCAATTAGTCTCGAGTAAAACCTAAATTTAACATAGGTCGAATTTTATGCTTTGAGTCCGATCAAATCAATTTAAATAACAATACGAGCCTACCCCACACTCAATCCAAACCCTAATTACAACCCAACCAAATCCAAACCAAACCAAAATCTTGTCTCATACCTTAACTACAACTTGAACTTTGTATATTTTTATATTATTGTGCAATTAACTCAAAGTTTGCAAGAATCTTGTAGAAAATATTCTTACAAGAACAATTAGATACAACCCGTCCTCCTCTACAATAATTTTGTCTATTGAAAGGATAGGATGGAATACTATATTATGAATGAGATAAAAAAAAAATTTATCTGATAGTAAAGATAGGTTTCGAACTGCCTACAAAAGAAAATATACGAGCCAGTTAGCTTCAACAACTAGACAAGTGGCAAAAACATAAAGACTCCAATCAATGCTAGAGCCACAACCACCCTGCAATATAGTCTAACTCAAGGATAACGAGTAAAATTGAACCATTCAACAACGCTAAACAACTTTAAGAAAAGCTAATTGAGTTGCACGAATATTCAATAGACTCACAAACTACAAAGAAAAATCTACTACTAAATCAGCTCTAAAATATCCAAATAAAGGAGGGTGAATCAGTAAGTTAGCTTTATAGCCGCTTCAAAAAATTTTGAATAGCATCCATGCAATCGGCAAACAAATCAACAATCACAACTTAATTATGCACTTAAGGCATTTTCAAGAAATTAATGATTGATGCTTAGTATCTAAGGATTTTTCAATTATAAAACTAGACAAATTCGTATGTGATTTTAATAATAATGACAATATTGATTTAAGATGTAAACCTTTAAATACAATAAAACTCCATATCGAACAAATAGATTGATATGGATGGGTTCCCAATGACATTTTAAAGAATCTAGCATCAGGGGAACTGAACATAATCCTGCAGTGAAGCTAGGTAATGAATGACTGAGATTAATCATTTCTCAACAACTCTGAAGCAGTGCATACACGATATATTTGATATATAGTTGAGTTAAAAGAGTTCCTTAACAAGTCACAGTTTGCTAGATGCAGGAAGATACTTGGTATGGCGTCCCTCGGCTATTAACTTTCCAGTGGCCTTTTTCCTCAGTTTCACTGAAATAACCGTGATTGGCTCTCGAACATGCAACACTATCCCTTCGATTTCAATTTCTTCCTGGAAAAACAACTGGTAATGAGAATTGCACCAAGGATCATATTTACTCCTTGTGAAAGGAAACCAAATAAATAAATGATAGAAAGTAGATCAACCATAATTCTCCAAATACATGATTAAATTTTATCAGGAATAAGAGTTCTTTGATTAGTCCACACAAATTTAACCATCAGACATTCAATGGATTCAGTTATAGCAAAATCTTATATCGCTAATACACAAACTTGAGGAAACACTAATATCCTGGGATTGTTCTGGCCCACTAGTGCTAGGTATGATAAGATGCACAAGTTGTAGGTAGGTAGAAAATGATAATTATTTTAAATATTACATGAAGAAGCTTCTAGAAATCTCTCTTCTTGCCTGACCATCACTCTCTTTGCCTCCAAGAAAAGAGGAGAATAGGGATGCACTTCGGAAGGGACCTTGAGTATGCCATGATGGATCAAGTTAACCAGTCACTGTACATAAATTTGCAGGTTAACTTTCAGATCCAGCTTTTTGCTACATCAGCAATATCAGGAGAACACCTTGTATAACCTACCTCAATGGTATTTTCAGAAACTATAAATGAAGGAGGGCAATTGTAACTGATGTGGATATATATATAGTTGTCTACAATTAAAACTCATCAATGTGGTGGTCGTAGATGTTTATAAGGGAACAAGAACCAGCATTTAAAATAAGCAGTTTGATAGTTAAAGCTGAACCACCAGAAAAAGGCCCATGGCCCACCACGAATGGTTTGTTGGAGATCATAAGGGATAGAAAAGTGGACCAGGCGCTACAATAAACAAGGGAGAAATCTAAGACATGAAGTTTTGACTCTGATTAATCTACGCCTAAAAGTCTAAGAACCGGTTTGATTGAAGAATATAACGCATCAAAATTGCATATTTCAGCTGAACTACCCCACACTTGGGCCAAACTGCCCCCACCATAGTTGAATTGGATCTCCTTTGTCTATGCTAGGGTGGAAGGTGTCCAATTGTTTACCTCTTTCAGTGAAAAATTTACATTTAAGCTTGTGCATGGGTCCAACTATCATCACTAGTTAATTGTGATTTGACCATATCAAACTGGCCTAGTCTAGAAGTTCCAACTCAAAAAATGCTTAGGTGTAGAGTAGGAGATTGGCGACCCAAGTGTCACCTTTGAAGAAAGTCTAAGATTCCACAGTTGAAGTCGTTGAAGCCAAAGGAGATTTCTCCTCTTTGAAGGCAATTCTTTGCTTCTGGAGGTCCTAGTTCTAGAAAGACATTTATAAGTGTTGGTAGACAAAGAAACTTGAGAGGTGATGGGTCCACAAGAAGAGAATGGAGATGATTATGTTCCATCAGGGGGCATTTGGTTTAGGGATTTGGGAATGAGGGAATGGAATGATAGAATAATAAAGTGTTTGTTTGGTTAAGGGGTTGGGAATAAGGAAATGGAATCATTCCTAAATAATTAGGAATGAACAAAACCCAACTATAGTGGTGGGTTTAGAATTCCCAATGTAATAAAACATTTGTGAATTTCAATTTTAATTTAGGATGAATTAGAATTTAATGATTAAGTAATAATTGATAGATTAATTATTTCTAATTAATCAGGGATTAATTATTAATTAGTATTAATTAATTTAATTAATTAAAATAATTATTACTAATTAATTAGGGATTAATTATTAATTAGTATTAATTAATTTAATAATTAATTAATTATTAAACAATTAATTAAAATATTTACTTAATTATGAAACTTTAATTCAAAATTAATTAATTAGTCAATTATTAATCCTAATCCCAGCTTGTAAACCAAACGGCAACTCATTCTCGTTCCAATTTACTATCAAACTCATTCTCATTCCTATTCCTGCACACCAAACCAAATGTCACCTCAATTCAAGAAGCCTTGGAGGATGATGGTGTTATGATGAAAATGTTGGATCAAATGATGCAGCCAGAGGGGGAGGTGAATAGCCATAATGTTAAAAATAAATGATTTTGACTCCTGTTAAAAATCAAGGCTAGCATAAAAATTAATGCAACTGAAATAACACAAATATTAATGCTAGCCAAAAGTTTAAATGTGGTTCGGACAACCTAGTTACCTTATGAACTACTAACTCGTTAATTAAGTCACTCTTCAAAAATTCCACTAAAGAATTCTCAATGAGCTAGAGAAACCTCATACAGAAGCTTTTCTCTAACAGCTAGGAAAACAAAATAAGCATCAGACAGACAATACAAAGAAAGAGAAAATATACAAAAGAAAAAATATATATAAACTTAAGCTCTAGGGTTTGTTGGGAGCACTTAGGGACTACAAGAATGAGAAAAAATGAGTATTGATGTGTTATATTTCGACGTCCCTTTACACCCCTTATATCATTGCTCAAATGACTAGATTCTATTTGATTTCAATTAAAACCATCTTTAGTCGACTAAAACAGACATAAGGAAACCGTATTTGGTTAAAGGCGAGTTGCTAGCTAACTGAAGAACTTTTTGGTCAACTGAAATCCATTCTAGTCAACCTTATTTAGTCAACTCAATTAGATAAAAGTGCAAGTTTACCTGCAACGAATAGTTTTTTCAATCAAATCACACATGGTTCAGTCAACTCATACCTAGTTTCAATTGAAGTGGCTAAGAATGCAAGCTTATATATCTACCCAGCAAATATTTTTTCAATCCACTCAAAACCTCTTCAATTGGCTCCAACAACGAAGTATTGGTGTAATCGACTCCCAAGTCCACGTAAACTATGGTATGGATTGGATTTCGATATTTAATCAAAATGCATATTAACAATTGAGCAATGAATCAAGTAGGTTGACAAGAGACTCATAGTGGAGAGCTCCAATTTGGTCAAGGTTATAATAGGTCAAGGTTGACTTAAGGTTAGATAAGTGGAAGTCTTAGTAAGCTGGGTATATATATATATATATATATATATATATATATATATATAAAGAAATTTTATGCTAAGGACTTTCCCGCGCAAACTTGTATAAACCTAATATATTTGAATTTTTCATTATTTTTCATTTTATTTTATTTTTATTTTTTGCTTGCGATTATCCCTAGGGTTTAGTCTTCCCATTTGGGTTATAGTATTAAGCACAACAAAAATTAAAACTAAAAAAATAATTAAGGTTTGCACGGAGTTTGTACGGTAAGGTCCTTAGCATAACAAAATTATATATATATATATATATATATATATATATATTAGTTCCGGTATATATTAGTTAATATATATCTGTCAATTAAGTTAATTATCAATTAGCCTAATTATAGTTTCCTAAAATAAATTCCTAATTTGTATATAAATATGCCTCACTATTAAATATGTGTATGTATTTCTTTTTATCTTAAATAACATGGTATCAGAGCAAAATTAGGGTTATATCCGCATCACCCCTTGTTCGCGCCATTACTATCCTCTTGTTTGTTTTCTTCTATCCATGTCAAAATTAGGGCCCTGCCTCTCACCAGCTCTCTTCCTTCTCTCCACGGCGCTACCTCCCACTGGCCTCTCCATCCAATTGAGCCACCTAGGCTCTCTTCCTTCTCTTGACGACGCCGCCTCACACCGACCTCTCCGTCTAATTCGTTGGCGCACGCAATCCTTTCTAGCAGTTGGCAATTTCGTTTTAGTGTTGTGTTCGAGGCATTATCATCTGGAACACATAGATCTGTCCGCATGCAACAAAGCCAGCCACCACCGCCCCTTCTTCCCTTATTCATTCGCCTCAAACGCCTCCGCACCAACCCGACAGCCAAGTCAGCCTCTTCGTTATCTTCGTGCGCTTCACAGAGCTGTCGCACAAGGTGTTTGCCAACGTCTGTCCCTACATCTTCCACCTCATCGACACCCCTTCTAGAAGTTCTTTGGCGAGCACGACCTCCTTGACCAGTACAAGTGCTCTCCACCTACGTCGACATCCAGCAGAGTTTGATCGCCGCCCACATCTCCAAGTGGCTTTAGAGATACCACGCCTATAGCTCCAATGAGCAGTAGCGGTCATTGTTCTCCTCGTCGAGCAGCCGTAGTTCTTGGACCATTGGCAACCGGCAAGAGGGGGATGAATTATCTTGCAAAGAATACTTTGATCTTTTACAAATTCTTACAAAGATAGACGTTAGTTATAACAATTAATTATAAACATAGACAATGAAAGAAACTAATAAGAGACACAGAAGGTTTACTTGGTTGCAACCAGAGTGGTTGCTAATCCAAGACAGTTGAAAGCTCCACTATCAAAATCTCCTTCGCTTGTGGGCGGAATAGCCTCTTATAGACTTTGAACAGCTCAGGAAATAGCTAGGAAAATGTAGTACAATTGTTGATTTCTAAACCTAGCTTCTAGGGGCTATTTATAGCCCAAAAACTCAAATTGCAGTTGTGCTGACGTGAACCTGAGACGCCTTAGTTATGATCTGAGGCGCCTCAGATGGATAAAGTTCTATCCACGAAGCCAACAGTAAACTGTTGATAAAACTTGGTTCGAGGCGTCTCAGTTCCGACCTGAGGCACCTCAGGTTCAAATTGAGGTGCCTCAACTCTGCGCAAATGCAAGGTTGTTGCTTTGCAGCTGAGGCGCCTCACTCAGCAACTGCGGCGCCTTCTGCAGGTCAAAGTCAACATCCACGTTGACTTTGACTTTTCCGTCTTTCTTTCGCTTGGGTAATTTTCGATCAACTAGAGTTAGGCTCATCCAAACCAACTCTGGCCTTTCGTCTCGAATGAGCTTCCTCCCCGGCTTCTCATCCCTCAGACGTCACGCACGCCCTTCTTGCTCCACCGGTGTACTCTTCACAGTCTTCGCATCCCTCGGATGCATCGAGCCTGTCGGCTCCCTTCCTCATGTCATCCTTCTCGTCTGCTGCGTCTTTCGTTCGACTTCCTGCGCTCATAAGCTCCTGCACACTTAGACACAGGGATCAAAACAGACCAGGACCCAACTTGACTTGGTTAATCACATCAAAACCACCCTGGGGTACTTACAATCTCCCCTTTTTGATGTGTATTAACCCAAGTTAAGTTGGAGTAATCAAACATGAAAATAACAAAGACAATAAAATAAATATTGCTATTTAGCACACAAAATAATGCAATTAAATTTCAAAATATGACCAAATTGACCTCCCCTTAACTTATACTTCATTATTCTCCCCTTTTGATCACATCAAAAGCATGGGATTAAGTAGATAATGTCAAGAAAAAAAATAGATTTTATAAAAATTGATCATAAAAGAACATGTTTTGAAAAATAAAGCATTTATAAAACAAAATTAATTCAAAATTGATCTAGAACCCAATACAAGTTTCACTTACATGGGTTAATTAAGAATTTTGGAGAAATATAATTCTTAGACATTTTTGTAATCTGGCTCCTGTGGTTCCTAGCATACCAATTAAGACCTCCATAATAAAAATTCTTTTTAGGGAAGTAATTTAAACTAACACATGCATAGTCATTTTCTAACTTTGCCAATTATTCTTTTAATTTTTCATTTTTCATTTTCATGCTTTAAAGAATCATACATATCTAAAGTGCATGAATGAGCTAATTCTTTCTTCAAGTCTATATTCTTAGTTCTTAACTTACATAAGGATTTAAGCATGGATCTGATACAAAAAAATAATTTATCAGGATGAAGTTTGCATACCTCACTTACCATTTCGTCGTATCTGAAACTAAACGCTCCTCCTTCACTACTGCTTTCTTCTGTTGAATCTCCCCCTTCATTGATGCTCATGTTGGAGGTGGATGTTTCGTCATCCTCTTCTTGATGACTTGCCATAAGCGCAAATCCAGCGTAGGCTTCGATTTCGAATTCGTCGGAGGAAGAGTCGTCCCATGTTGCTTTCAGATTTTTGTTCTTGGACTTGTTCTCTTTCTTCTTGTTCTTCAGCTTTGGACATTGTTCCATTATGTGACCCTCCTCGTTACAGTGGTAGCATCTGACTTGTCTCCTTCTTAGAGATCATTTCTTTTCCTGCATCTTAGAGAACTTATTAGACTTGAATAACTTATTTAGCTTTCTTACCACAAAAGTCGTTTCTTCGTCGTCCGCTGAAGATTCTGAATCTGGATCAGTTCTTCTTGCGTTCAGGGCAATGTTGTCCATCTTTTTCTTTTTCGATTCTGCATATCGAGATTCGTATAATTCAAAAATGAAAAATATCTCATCAAGAGTACTTACCTCCAAGTCCTTTGAGATATAGTAGGCATCTATTATTGAACTCCACTCCTGGGTTCTTGGGAAGGCGTTTAGGGCATACCGGATTGAATCACGATTTGATACTGATTCGCCGAGTTGGGTGAGTATGTAGACCAATTCTTTGATTTTCGCTTGAAGCTCGGCCACCGCCTCTCCTTCCTTCATTCGGAGATTAGTCAGCTGGTTCCGGAGAAGATCTTTTCTTGCTGACTTGGCTTCTGACGTGCCCTCGTGAAGTTCTAAGAACTTCTCCCAGAGCTCTTTTGCGGAGTGGTAGCTTCCGATCCAGTTGACTTCTTGAGGAGGTAGAACCGACAGTAGGTGGAACTCGGCCTTGGCGTTGGCTATTAAATCTGACTGTTGCTTCTTGCTCCAAAGATGCGCTTCTTTTACCTCGTCGTCTTCGCCTATGTGCACTTCAAAATCATATTTTATTGTTAGTAATATCTCAAAACAGTCATAAAAAATACCTCCATCTTCTTTTTCCATATGGCGAAGTCTCCTTCAAATTTGGGCGATTGAATGCTAGATCCGGCCATTGTCTTGTTGCTTTATCAGGCGGTTAGTCCTTCAAAAGCGTAACTTGCTCTGATACCAATTATTGGACCGTTGGCAGGTCGGTAAGAGATGGGTGAATTGTCCTGCAAAGAATACTTTGATCTTTTGCAAATTCATACAAAGATAGATGTTAGTTACAGCAGTTAATTATAAACATAGACAATGAAAGAAACTAGTAAAAGACATAGAAGGTTTACTTGGTTGCAACTAGAGTGGTTGTAATCCAAGACAGTTGAAAGCTCCACTATCAAAATCTCCTTCGCTTGTAGGCGAGTAGTCTCTTACAGACTTTGAACAACTCAGGAAATAGCTAGGAAAATATAGTACAATTATTGATTTCTAAACCTAGCTTCTAGGGGTTATTTATAGCCCAAAAACTCAAGTTATCGTTGTGCTGACATGGACTTGAGGCACCTCAATTGTGATCTGAGGTGCCTCAGATGGATAAAGTTCTATCCACGAAGCCAACGATAAACTGTTGATAAAACTTGGTTCGAGGTGCCTCAGTTCCAACCTGAGACGCCTCAGTTCTGATCTGAGGCGCCCCAACTCTGTGCAAATGCAAGGTTGTTGCTTTGCAGCTGAGGCGCCTCACTCAGCAACTAAGGCGCCTTTTGCAAGTCAAAGTTTCCGTCCTCCTTTCGCTTAGGTGATTTCCGGCCAACCAGAGTTAGGCTCACCCGAACCCGACTCTAGCCTTTCGCCTCGAACGAGCTTCCTCCTCGGTTTCTCGTCCCTCGGACGCCACGCACGCCCTTCTCGCTCCACCGATGTACTCTTCCGCAGTCTTCGCGTCCCTCGGATACACCGAGCCCGTCAACTCCCTTCCCCGTGTGATCCTTCTCGTCTGTTGCGTCTTTTGTTTGACTTCCTACGCTCCTATGCTCCTACACATAGACACATGGATCAAAACAGACCAGGACCAACTTGACTTGGTTGATCATATCAAAACCACCCTAGGGTACTTACAGTAGTCGTTGCCCTCCCTGGACGTAGTTTCTTTATGCACCAAGCAGTCATCATCGCTACCTCCCTAATCACCAATTCACCACCCAGCAACCGCTGCGTCTTGGTCTTCCTTCGATTCTTCTCTTATTTGTCATCGTTTGGGATAAAGTCTTATGGCCGAGAATAAACCCTCTTCGTGACAAATATGGTATCTATAATGTCTAAGATCACGAACTATAAACTAAATGGCTCGAACTACTTGAATTGGAGTTAGACTGTTTGTCTTTATCAATGAAGTATTGACAAAGACGGTCATTTGATCGATGACCCTCCTCAAGATGATTTGAAGTAGACATAACTTAGAGAGGATGCTCACATGTTTCTTCAAATTCAGAATTGAATTAATAGTGAGGTAATTGGTTTTACCAATCAGTGTGAATTTGTTAAAGAACTAATGGATTACTTGAAATTTCTATACTCTGGAAAAGGGAATCTCTCCCGCATATATGAGGTTTGCAAAGCATTTTACCATATGGAAAAACAAGATCAGCCTCTGATCAATTATTTTATGGCATTCAAAAAGACAGAGGAGTTTAATATGTTGCTGCTCTTTAGCCCTAATGTGAAGGTTCAACAACGACATTAGAAGCAAATAGCTATCATGAGCTTCCTTACCGGTCTATCTCCTGAATTTGAAATTGCTAAGTAACAAGTTCTCTCTGATTACGAGATCTCTTTACAAAATGTATTTAATCGTGTTCTCCATACAGAAAGTATTGCACTCATTCCACTTGGTAGTGCTTTAGTGAGTCACAATACTAGTTATGTGCCTCGAAGATCAACTAGTTGCAATGGAAACAAAAGAGGTAGCTCACAGGATTTTGAAACTCGAACGTCAAATTCGGATGGTATTATGTACAACTACTATTGTAAGCCAGATCATACAAAGTTTGAGTGTAGAAAGCTTCAGTATTAAAATCAGCAAAAAACTTGGCCCAGATTGCATCCACTAATGATGCTTTGATAAATTAGTCTTTATCTTTGCAGATGAATTTGTCAAGTTCTCAAAATATAAGGGATTATTCAAGTCTTTATCTTCCTCTATCACTACTATTGTTGATTCAGGAAAACAAAATGTATTTCTTTCCTCACCCTCTAAATGAGTAATTGATTCCGATGCCACTAATTCTAGTCTCTTTTCTACTTTTTAATCCAAAACTAACACTTCTATTGTTACTTTAACTGATGAGTCTCCATCTTGTGTTCGTAGATCTGATACTATCAATCCTACCCACTTGCTTTCTTTGTCCTCTATCCTTTGTCTTACATATACCTAGTTTATCCTTACTTTGCTCTATGAGTCAATTAACTTGTAATCTTAATTGTTACATCTCATTTTTTTTCCTGATCGTTGCTTATTTCAAGATCTTTTGAAGAAAAGATTATTGGTAAAGGACACGAGTCTGGAGGTCTCTACATCTTGACACACTGCTCCCAAATTCTTTTCCTTACTCGAATGTCACTTCTCCTTTCGAGACTCATTATAGGTTGGGACATTCATCTCTCCCATTGCTCAAAAGCTTTGTTCATAATATGGTAAAGTGTCTTTATTAGATTGTGAGTCATGTCAGTTTAAAAAATATGACCATCTTAGTTGGAGTTTAGAGTAAATAAACATGCTACTTTTCCTTTTGAATTAGTTCATTTTGATATTTGGGGTCCTTGTCCTATTTTGTCTAAATTTGATTTTAGATATTTTATTACTTTTGTAGATAATTTTCTTCATATAACTTGGTTGTATTTAATGAAAGAAAAATGATATGCAACATGAATTTGTAGCATGAAACCCAACATGAATGACGTGGCATTCTAATTATAGCAATCCCCGACGGATTCACTATGCCCCCCAAGGTAGAGTTTGGTTCAGGGCGGCGGCCGGAGGGCGCCGTTGGTGTCCAAGTGGCAATCGGATGCGTATATAAAAAGTTTCACGTCATTCGTGTTGGGTTTCATGCTACAAATTCATGTTGCGTATCATTGCTCTTAATGAAAAATCACTCTAAGTTATTTTCTTTGTTTTGTGCCTTTTACACTAAGATGCGTCCATCCGTACTTTACGAAATGATAATGCCCATGAAAATACATCCGATTTATTCCAATTTTATATGAGTTGGAATGACGTGCTTTATGAAACCTCTTGTGTTGATATTTCATCCCAAAATGGTGACTACGTAAAAATAAACATCTTCTTGAGATTGCACGGGTCATTTTATTTCAAATGAATATTTCCAAACCTTTTTGGGTCGATGCAGTCTCTACAACATGTTTTTTCATTAATCACATGTCATCCACAATTCTACACGGTGAGATCCATTACAAAGTCCTTTAAAAATCGTTGTTTCCTATTAACCCAAGAATATTTGATAGCACTTGTTTTGTTCGGGATGTCCTCCGTATATCACTTCCCTGAAGTAGATCGACCAAGTCACAAGTTTCATTGTCATCTAAAGCATTCATTCTCTATCATTGTAGCTTTCCAACTAGGATGAGATATGGCCTCATAGACAGTTTTAGGAATAGAAATTGAGTCAAGTAATGAAAGAAGAAAGGAAGACGATGAGCCATTATAAGAAACAAAAGAAGTAGGATAAGTACACTAACGTTTACCTTTGCATAACACAATAAGAAGAACATCGCTCAGCACTGGATCTAGATCTGATGACGAAGTAGTAGGTACAGGACATGAATCAGGAGGTTGATGCCTGGAATAGACTTGAATAATAGGTGACTTGACAGAGACGGGTGCAGAGGATGTGACAAAATACACCAACAAATCATCCTCCCCTTTGAGGATTTGGAATAGGTGACGACGTGAAATAAGATGCGTCAAGGCAAGTTTGTCGTCTTCGAAAATCTTTGTATGGTTTAAAATAGAATCCTCATGCTTAGTTTGGAAAATTTAGTCAAGTTGTTGAAAAGTTTATCATAATGAAAAGAAGTGTGATCATTCTATGTTCTACAAATAGTTAGCAGTTGGTATCATTCTATTAGTTATATATGTGGATGATATTATTATCATTGGAAGTGATAGCACGAGAATTTCATCTCTTAAATTTTTCATTGATACTAAGTTTCATACAAAAGACTTTAGGGGTGATAAAGTATTTCTTAGATATTGAAGTTACAAGGAATATAAAAGGTATATTTCTATCTCAGAGAAAATATGTCCTCGACTTATTAGCTGTGGGGGCAAAGCCTTGTAGTGTTCCAATGGCTCAGAACATACACCTCACAAGAGATAGAGAACTATTTGAGTTGAATTACCTTACCATGATTGATCCAGATATTGCATATTCAGTTAGTGTTGTTAATCAGTTTATGTCATCTCCAAACATTCATCATTGGGCAACATTAGAACAAATTTTGTGTTATTTGAAGGGAAACCCTGAACGGGATATCACATATAAACATCATGGGCACACTCTTTATTGAATGTTTTTCAGATGCAGATTGAGCAGGTTCTAAAATGGATAAAAGATCTACATCAAGTTATTGTATCTTTGTTAGAGGAAATTTAGTCTCATAAAAACGTAAGAAGCAAAACCTTGTGGTGTGATAAATTGTGGTGTGATAACCAAGTTGCTCTTTATATTGCATCGAAGCATGTGTTTCATGAGCGAACTAAACACATTGAAATTGATTGTCATTTTGTTCATGAGAAAATTTAACAAAGCTTGATTTCTATAGGATATGTGAAGACTGAAAACATCTTCACAAAAGCTCTAAATGGGGTTCGAGTTGATTATCTTTGTAATAAGTGGGTATGATTAATATCTATGCTCCAACTTGAGGGAGAGTATTATCTATATATATTAGATATCAAATCCATATATATTATTTACCGTAATATCAACATATATTAGTTAATATATTTTTGTCAATAAGGTTAATTATCAATCAGCCTAATTATAGTTACCTAAAATAGAACCCTAGTTTGTATATAAATATGCCTCAATATTCACTAAAGTGTATGTATTTCTTTTTATCTCAAATAACATAGAGCAATAGGTGACTAGTGCAAATCCTAGCTGTAGCAAGTTAAGGATAATCTGAGGCTGGATAATTAAAAGTCCTAATAAACCAAGTTGGTCGGATGTTGGGTAATGAATGAAGTCTCAGACATAATGAGTCTCTAGGTAAGGAAAGTCTGGAGAGTAGGCCTCTAAGCAGGTCTAGGCAAGGATAAAGAGGATAAGTTGAGGTTGGCTTGTACTAGGCATATAAGGAAATCCGACGAGATGGAGTTTCTTAGCATGAGAAATTTTGGGTTAAAATAAGAGTATCAGTCGACAATCGATGGATGGCCGCAATCGACTAGGGAATTAACTTAAAACTGAACTCAGGCGTCAACAATCGATGGGTGGCTATAATCGACTAGGGAATTAACCTAAAACTGAACTCAGATTGGGAAAAGTGTAGATTCAATCAAAAGTCAGACTGACAACCCACTAAGAATATTATCAATCGATATGGAATAATAACAATCGACTAAGAACCATATTTTCCACACAATGGGAGAATGAGCTAAAAATGAACAAACAATTTTGCAGCGGTTGATAATGGTCGTTGCGGGTTCGCGACGGCCTTCACGGGTCTCCGCAACCCCACAACAGCACGTAGTGTCAACGCAGGGTGGAAGGAAATTACACTTGTTTCTCCGAGCAGGGTATTTTAAACCATCGTTAAACCTACTATGTCATATAAAATGAATCTTGAGCTACAACTCGAGCACATAAGCAAAATATGAAAGTCATAAAGATCGAGATGTTAAAGTGGATGTGCAAGCACACAAAGATGGGCAGATAAGAAATAAGAAGATTATAGAGAAAGTCAGGATTACACCTATTAAGAGAAAACTCAAGGAGACACATTTAAGATAATATAAACATGTAATTAAACTATCAATAAATGCTCTAGTTAGGCAATGTGAAACTATGACGAATACACACATTAAACGAAAAAGAAAAAGACCAAAAAAGGCTTGATTAGCAATGATAAAATAAGATAAAGTTTATTTATATATAAATAATGATATAATAGTAGATAGAATCTAATGATGTATAAGTATCCATATAGTCAACCTCACCTAGTGGTAAGGCTTGATTCTTGTTGTAGTTAATTATCTTTTTAATTTTTAATGGCTTATGTTTGGAGATACATAAGGAAAGTGGAAAGGGATTGTAAAATTAAAACACACTTAAAATAAACTCAACATTCTTTACGGTCTGCTAGTGCGATGAGTGCCAACATGCTTCAACACATGAACTATAATTTAAACCTTGAGAGCATCTCATAGTATCTTATTTGATGTAATATTCATTTTAAAGAAGGGAAGACATAGAGGGACTAACTTCTAGCCATAAAGGGACCCCTAGTCTACTAGAGCCCACAAAACCTCTAAATAAAACCCCCAATAAGAAAAGGAAACATGCCATGAATAGAGAAGACTCTGGGGCATCAAATCAAAACCCAACCAGACCCTAGATAAACATTCTCTAAACACATCTACCTTAACCAAAGGGATGACAGGGAGAGGCCATAGTTTGTCATTATGGAATCACATGCACGAGCTCTAGTCATGGATTTAGGAATTAGAGGTGGGCAGGGCATTGGGTGTGGAAGGGGTGGGCTAAGCACCAAAATAAAATGAACAAAGAGAAAAAGAAAGGGAAAAAAAGAACACACTAATTCTCCTTGGCGCCAAGTTGTAGGCTATAAAATACCTATGTAAGTTTATTTTGGGCTAGGCTAGAGCCCAGGATAGCCCTATCTTAGATTAGTCTCTAGCTCTAGTGAAAACTCTCACAAAGATTAGCCGTGACAACTCTACCCAAAGAGGTGATGAGGAGGATGAAGAGGCAAATAGAGCACCTTGACCTAGATTCAACCTACAATCTCTCCTACTCCCGCACCATGTCCTTCAATCACTAGTGAGAAGAGAAAAAACGTAAATATGGATAGCCACAGTCTAGCCCATGGATGCATAGATGCATTGCAACAATATTCTTGGTCAACAATCTACCAATCTCCATCATCTCAAGACCAAAATGATTGTAGAGCCTACTTACAGTAGAGGTCAAGATGGGGAGCATAGGAAGCAAGCGAAGAATAACATCACATGACTAAAGAGAGACACGGTTGAATAAGGCTAGAAGAGGAAACAAAATGAATGACTATTGTGTGGACATATAAAAGTGACAATGATAGCAAGCGGGCATAAGTAGCCCTTAGGGGAAAATTATCAACTCTTGATAAAGGTGCACAGATGAAGTGGATGCAATAGGTTAGAAAGATCTAAGTTTCCACCTTCTCTTCATGGGTTTGCGCATGTATCGTTTACACACAAAAGCAAGGATGAGGATAGCCTGTAGATTGCATCAATTACATAAAGAGGGGGCATAGAGACAGAAAAGTTGCAACAATTGTGGCAAGGGGCTCAAGATAGCAATGGCGCTCTCTCTTATGTTTCTCCTAGGAACCCAAAGCTCCAGGAGTTAACACCAATATTAATTTATATAAGATAAACAAAATTTATTTTCAATAATCTTATTCTAAAAGTAGATGGGCAAAAATCAAAAGGTGCTCCTAATTACTATTTCCGTCATCAAGGTGCCCCATTTTTTTTTAAAAAAAAAGTCAAAATAGTGTCTCACCATATTTCTCATCTCGAAAATACCCTTATTCCAGCATTGTTGTAGTAGCTACCAAATAGTTGCCATAACATGTTAAAGTAAATCATTTTTCTTTTTATATAGAAAAATTGTTTACCGACTTTGTCAAAATTACTTAGGTTTGATTAAAATCACTTTAAAATGGCAAAAAAACACTTTAAATATGTTTTGTAGCATCTATTATTAGCTACTACATTGTTGTAGCAGCTAATTAAACTAGTTTATTTTAACACGTATCAATTTCCTATTACAAGTGTTGCAATAATAGTACTTTCAAGATGAGAAATATGTAAATATCTTCGGTAACTACTTTGACTTTTTTTTGTAAAATGGGCACCCTTTTGATGATTCTGATAATTTGGGAAGCTCTTTTGATTTTTTCACAAAGAAGATTCTATTCTTAAATGATCTTTTATTTAAATTTTATTTATTAATGCTTCATTGGCTTGTTTAGAGCTTAAACTTTCAAATAATAGGATATCAAATGCATGTATTAGGTATCATAAACATTTTGAAGGAAAATACTGTCATTCCTAATGGTGAATTAAACTTTCTTGAACTACATAAGTTTCATCGTTTTTTTTATTACGTAATTCAAACAAACTCAATTTGATGATAATTATTTTTCCCACTAACCTAAGCATCTAATATATGCCTCAATTAGTCAATGTGAAATGAGAATATTAAAAAGAAAATCAGAGTTGTATTTATTGAGGACGAAAGACGTGTTTAAAATGGTATGAACATATACTTAAGCGGTCAATATATATCTCAGTTAAGCGATGTGAAACCATGATAAATACACATATTAATCAGAAAAGAAAGACCAACGAAGACTTGATTAACAACAATAAAATAAGATAAAATTCATTTAAATATAGATGATAATATAGTAGAAGATCGAGCCTAATGGCGAAGGAGGATTTATATAGTTGACCCCACTTAGTAGGACAAAGGCTTAGTTGTTATTGTTGTTAACCTAAACGTCAAATATCCGCCAATTTTTTGTGAAATATGGTACCAGTTATACTTGTTCCATATAGTTTACTTTCATACAAGCAAAAGTGCTAATCTCACATAGAAAGACACGTGTGATACAGGGAATGCAATTTATCCACTTCTCTTCCTAGGTATATGTTACCCTTCCAGCTTCTCCTCCTCACTTATCCACCCGAAGTGGCGCTAACAATAACTAAGTTCTTAACTTCATTCAAACCAACAGAGGAAAACTCAAAAATTTCGTTTCAAATATTTTGACTGAGAAATTAAAATCAATGTAAATATTCTACTCACACCAATCATGGCGGCATCTAAGTAGGAAATGTTGATATCCAGTGAAACCCCAGTGGTGGGCAGTCCACAAGTAGATAGAGCTATCGACCCGATCACATCCACGAGCGTCGCTATGACGCCGCCAAGAAGGAGCCGCCAGGACTCTGCAGAGGACAAAAGAGAATAAACCCATACGCTGCGGGTGAAAATCGAAAAGGATGGGGTATCTCTCTTACGCCAAGCCGAGGAGTAACGGTGCAGGAGTAGAGGACGCGGCCATGCTCGATGTCGTCGAGGCGGATGCCGTTGAGGGCGACGGCCTCGATCAGATGAGCCGGGACTGGGAGGGCGGTGAAGGAGTCGACGGAGGGGTAGGAGAGCGATCGCCTCACCGCCTCTGGATCCATCAGATTTCGAGGAAACGATCTCTTTGGCGCGACAAATATCGCATTGCCCTACGGACACGCTTCTTGCTTCCGGGCTCGTTTCTACCCACGACGGTCAGCGGCGGTACACGCATTATTATTGGCTCCCACGCCACCGAGTCGCCGGCTTCACGACAAAAGACAAGTGACCATATAATTGTTTTATTTGTTTTAAGAATAATGATATATTCAGTAAAGGTGAATATCTCTGTCAAAATTTTAATTATCAATTAGTGACATATTTAACGTTCAATCATTAATCAATCACTATTGATAATCTTCGACTATCTCTCCAAATCAAATATCCTAGGGGCATAGTAAACTTTTCAGGGATCGTCGTAATTACGATCTCGTATCATTCATCATTTATTCTGACGGATTCATCGTTGCCGACGATCCCGATGGAATCATCGTCCCTCCAAGGTATTGTTTAATTTGAGATGATGATTAAAGGCCCTCGGTAGTATTCGATCGGCAATCGAATGTGCTATCGATTGACGATTAAAAATTTTATTGGGACATTCATTTTTAATATATAAATTATTTCTCTTTTATTTTAATGTATAATTTTCGACCCTGCCGATCAGATTTTATAATTTTTTTAGTTTGCTTCTCCTTTATAAAATTTAAGGCCGATCAGATTTTATAATTTTTTTAGTTTGCTTCTCCTTTATAAAATTTAAGGGGCAAAAATGAAAATTCCGCTCTTTATTGTACGAGATATTTTAAATAGAAAAGCATAGATAAAATTTTGCTTTGAAATTTTTCTTAAAAAAGGAATGATAGATAAAAAAAATTAACCTTCTACCTTAAATATTTTAATTTTTATAAAAATAAAAATACATATGCTGCTCATAGAGAGAGAATATTTTTGATTGTTAATGCAACTGTTATTAGTAAGATGTATTAATCTCTAAAAATAAGCAAGTAATTTTTTTAAAAAAAGTTGATGGTTTATAAATGTGTTAATTGTTGTATATTAAGGCTTATGAGTGAATTAGTAGAGTTTTCTTTTTTTTTTTAGAGAGTACAAGTACAATAGTCGAAATATATTAGATAATAAAATTGTTCATATATTAGACAGGACTTGAGAGAAAGAATCCAAGACATGTTTAGTCCGGGTAAAGAATCATTGAAGAAATTCGGAAAACTAGATTTACATCAATAGGAATGAGATTATTAAAGTGTGAACCATCCAACCTTTAAGACAAATTATATTTGTGGCATTTGAATCCTAGTACTAACTTAATTAAGTTGTACTAGGTGGGATTTCAATTTGGATGACTTTTAATTGAACTTTTATATAAACTGCTCCTCATTTTCAACATCATTGGAGCAAGGATGGATCTGAGAATTAAAAATGAGCTGAATTTTGGGTGTGGAAGAGGTGGACTAAGTACCAAAACAAAATG
This sequence comes from Boesenbergia rotunda, assembly GCA_024364735.1. Taxonomy (NCBI): domain Eukaryota; kingdom Viridiplantae; phylum Streptophyta; class Magnoliopsida; order Zingiberales; family Zingiberaceae; genus Boesenbergia; species Boesenbergia rotunda. Next base: position 5,590 of record JAGFNQ010008994.1, on the reverse strand, counting down.
ACCAAAGAGAAAAAGAAAGAATGAATGAATACATCTCCTTGGTAGTAAATTGTACGCTATAAAATAGCTATGTAAGTTTTTTTAAGAATGGACTAGACTTGTCTCTGCATTGGAGTTGTAAATGAGCTAAGCATTCATAAATAATTTTGATATTTAATTAATAAAATTTATTTATGTTTAATCATTATAAAACATTATATAAAATAAACAAACTTAAATACTAGTAAACTTGATTTGTTAAAATTCAAGAGCAATGTTTATGAATAATTTGTGAATTAATTATGTTCCGAAAGGAATCGACGTCGACGACCAGTCATCAGGGCTCAGCCCACACGGACGCTAACACTGGAGGAAGAACTTCACACCTTGCGAGATTAACACGAGCGTTAGGGGAACACGTCGGAGGTTGTCCGGCGGAGCCCACTCGGACGCTCAAGTCAGTGTCTCGATCTAGGAGATAAAGAGAAGGCAGAAAAGAATATACATGAAGTAGGGAGAGCGTAAACCCCCTTTACCAGAAGGGTTAGAGTACCTTTTATACCTGCGACGGTCGTCCCACGAGTCTCCACAATCTTCGCCACGCCCCCCCCATTATCGGTTACTAGATCATCCTAGTAACGGTCTTCACGGCTCTTCAATCTGGGATCGTTGCGATGATTAAGGCTTTGATGGTCGTGCATCACGGGTTGTGATTACTCTGTAATAATGGATGATGATGATCCACCGATCCGAGAAAACGAACCACTACTTGAAGTTTAGTGCTCCTTGGACTCTGTTATCCCGAGGTGATCTCGAGGTTTTTTAGCCCGAGGGGCGTTCATCTTCCCGAGGCGATATCAGGGGTGTGTCCTTCTGGAGCTATCCTCAGGGTTATGCCTATTCGAGTTGGTCTCGGGATTCCCCTTCCCGAGAGGGATTCGGGCATCACGGCAAGAGAGTCGTTCCGACTCAGTAGCTCTTGCCGCACAGCCTCTTCAGTCCATGTGTCAGCCACGGGGTATTCAACCCCATCACAAGTCCCTCCTGTTAGTGATATGAGAGAAGTGTCCTAAGGCAATCGCCTTATGATTGTAAACATTTATTTTAATAAATGCAAATTCATTATTTGAGTATACATGTTTGTATATTTGATTGGGATCTTAAAGTCATTTACTGAATGTCCGCAATACAATTCACAGCATGAGAGAATTTGTGATGAATTCACAACTAGTGATTATCTCTACATGTGCAATTGTGAAATATTGAAATTATCCCTAGTCGATGAATTGATAAATACGGACGCTATCAATTCTGTTGAGACTAGCATGGGTTATTCTCTAATCAGCTAATTCTCACTGGCTGGTGACATTGGGATGTCCGGAGATAAACATGGATGCTAGTTAAGGGAACTAGTTCATTGGAGTGACTGGCTGTAAAACTTCACATGGTAATCTATATATAGACATGTCAGTGAAGTTCTTACTGCAGCTTAAGTGCGATATTTCTTTGACTTGCGGTGTTCAAGTCATCTTGGTCATGGAGACTTATGCTTTGACATCTTAAGCAAGCATCTCCAAGGAGGTGTGGACCCAGGATGGTTGGGTATAAGCCGAAATACCCGAAGATGTTTGAACAGCCTACAAAGGATTCACCACTCCTTGCGAGGAGATGTATACCCAAGGCCTATCGTCGGATTGTTACTCAAAGCCTCTGGCCAGAGCATGACATGTTTAGAGCATGAGTCTCTTAAATACATGAGAGTAATTAGAAATCCAAAGGACGAGAGAACGTTACTTGGGCTAGGTGTGACATAGTCAGCCTAGTGGGGACTGACACACATAGACCGTGTCCTGAACCAAGTGGGTATAAGATGGTGAAGGGAATGAGGCACAATTCATTAGAGCTGCTGAAGGGTTTCAGAATTATTTCTGAGGTCAACCGTTGATCTTTCGATTAATTGGGGATCATGATGTACTACTAGGTGTCACTCATGATCATTCTATAATTGGTTGATTATAGACGGCCAACATAAATCGAAAGTCTATTTAGTCACACGCACTACGAGTAATCCGAGGGATTTAAAACGAGTTGAAAATTGGATTTTCCGATCAAGAGAAATAAGTCGAATCTGAATTAATCAGAGGCGCAACGGAAGCTTAAAATGGCCAAGTCTTTTGAAGGCTTATTGGGCGAATTAAATGAGTTTAATTCGCGAGGGTTTGGCTTGATGTGGTCGGCCAAAGAGGGTACCCACCCTCTTTGGTTTGGCCGGCCACTACAAGGAGAGAAAACCAATTTATTTGGTTTAAATTATAAAATAAATCAAGCGCGATTTGTTTTATAAAATTATGGATAAATAAATTAATTTATATAAAGAAATTTATATAAAGAAATTTATAAAGAAAATTGTAGAAATTTATTCTTTTTTATGGAAATTAAAATGAACCATAAATTGGTTTAATTTTAATTTATAAAATCAATTATGAATTGATTTTTCCATGATAAGAAAATTTTATACAAATTTTATTCCATAATTAAAAAGGAGAGATGTATTTGTTTTATTATAAAGTTAGTTATAATAAAACTTGGCATAACGGAATAATTCATAAGAAAATTTATAAGATAAATTTCTTATGAAAATTTATTCCGTTAATTCCGTTAAAAGGGAGACTTGGCAATGGAGAGGCTACTATATAAAGGAACCAAAGGCAAGCCTTGAATTCTAACAATTAATCAAGAGATTATGAAGCCCTCTCTCTCTCCTTTCTCTCTCTCTCTCTCTTCCCCTCTCTCTCTCAGCGCCGACGGTTGCAAGACAATTGCTTCAAGCAATTTCCACCAAGGGCAAAACCGAATTCTCCTATTGGAGGATTAAACTTCTCAATGGAGAAGTGGCATGCTCGGTGGAGAAGTTGCATGTGGGAAAACCGAATTCTCCTATTGGAGGATTAAACTTCTTGGTGGAGAAGTTGCATGCTCGGTGGAGAGATGGAAGGTTGAGCCTTCATACAGCCTTCGGTGGAGAGATTTTACACGGCGGCTTCTGTGCGTGGAGAAGGGCGCCCGCCGGTGGTACCGGCCATCTCTTGGTGGTTAGTTTCTATCTTTCTCTCTTGATATTCTAGTTGTGCTTTTAGAGAATCTAGTAGTTCTCGTCGGCACAAAACTCGTGGCTTTGCGAAGTCATCCCGAAGAGAACTCGGCGTGGACGCGAATAGAGGCGGAGCTTCCAAAGGGACGCTACGGTTGGATCTCGTCCCTTACTTCGAGTTACACGAGGTAACGAGTAAATTAGCTTACTTTTCCGTAAAGTTTTAATTTATGATCATGTCCACACATCATAAGGTCGCATGCTAGATACGTGGTTAAAAATAATTTGAGAAATTATTTATGCTAATTCTTCCGCTGCACGTAAATATTTTAAAATTTACGAACCCGTATCCTTGTCAACATGCACCCGTCCCAACACCTCCCTTCAAGTCTGATTGAAGGGAGTGTGTCTGAGTGATTAGACTAGTGTTGTGATGAAGAAGTTGTATCCAGGTGGCCCTATATCTTTTACTACTTCGCTGGCGGCTTTCCGAGTCCGAGGAATCAACCCCTACCCCTTAGACCCTGGGTAGTTCTTTGAGTGTGTCCCGCATTTCCATGAACTTCGAGGCGATCTCCCGAATTGATAAAAAGGGTTATTCAATTCGAAAAATAAATAGGATTTAATTAATGTATATTGATGCATTCTTTATCATTCTCATCACATAACCTCAATTTATATTTCTAGGATAATCACCTAATCATGTCTTCTTTGAATTTGCGTTCCATTTTGGGCACCAATAAGTTAACTAAGGCCAAAAGGATTGAAAAGGCACCAAAAGACACTTGCCATCACTGCGGCAAGGAGGGCCACTGGCGAAGAAACTGCAAGGTTTATCTTGAGTCCTTGAAGAAGAAGGCATCCGATGACCCATCCTCTTCAGGCATCTTCGTTATTGAATGTCACTCTATTTCCTCCTACACCTGGGTACTTGATACTGGGTGTAGCTCACATATATGTAATGGCATACAGGGGCTAAGGAATAGAAGAAGACTCGTCAAGGGAGAAGCGAATTTGCGAGTTGGAAATGGAGCAAAGATTGCTGCTATTGCCATCGGAACATATTTGCTAAAGCTCCCTACTAGACTTGTCTTAGAATTGGATAATTGTTATTTTGTTCCTTCGTTAATAAAGAACATTGTATCTATTTCATGCTTGAATGAAAAGAGTTATCATTTAACTTTTAGTAACAATTGCTGTTACATAACTTTAAATGGTGTTCTTTATGGGACCGGAACTTTATGCAATGGTATCTACACGTTAGATTTATCCGGTGACGTTTTCAATATCGAAGTTAGCAACAAACGTGCTCGAATAGATAATCAAATAGACTCCTATACGTGGCATTGTCGTCTTGGCCATGTAAACAAGAAATGCATGACCAAATTACACCGATGTGGAATTCTAGAATCATTTGAACCTGGTTCATTTGATACATGCCAATCATGCTTAAAAGGTAAGATGACCAAATTACCCTTTTCCGAAAAAGATAAACCAATGGGAGAATTGCTTGGTCTAATACATACTGATGTATGTAGAGCAATGTCAACTCTTGTACAAGGAGGTTATAGCTACTTCATTACCTTTATCGATGATCACTCACGATTCGGGTATGTGTTCTTAATGAAACACAAATCTGAAGCTTTAGAGAAATTCAAAGAGTTCAGAAGTGAAGTAGAGAAACAGCTTGGCAAAAATATTAAGATACTTCGATCCGATCGGGGTGGTGAATACTTAAGTCAAGAGTTTCAAGATTATCTTAGGGACAATGGGATATTGTCTCAATGGACTCCGCCATATACACTACAGCATAATGGTGTATCTGAGAGGCGTAACCGAACCTTGATGGACATGGTTAGATCTATGATGAATCATGCAACTCTTCCAAAATCCATTTGGGGCTATGCGCTTAAGACAGCTGTTTACTTGCTAACAGAGTCCCGACCAAGGTAGTCTCCACTACTCCATATGAGACGTGGAATAATAAGAAACCTCATTTATCTCACCTAAAGATATGGGGTTGTCCTGCTTATGTAAAGCGGACTGTATCAGACAAATTGGATGCTAAGTCTGATAAATGTCAATTTATTGGATACCCTAAGGAAACGAAGGGTTACCAATTCTATCATCCCTTAGAACAAAAGGTGTTTGTTTCAAGGCATGCTGTATTTCTAGAAAAAGAATTTCTTTTACAAGAAAACAGTGGGAGTAGCATTGAACTTGAAGAAGTTCAAGAAACTCCAATAGACATTACAGAGACACCTAGTCTAGACCCACAACCAATAACTCATAATGATGAGCTATCAGTTGAGCCTAAAACAACACCACTTCTTCGTAGGTCTGATAGGACATGCAATATTCCAGAGAGATACGGATTTCTCATAAGTGAATCGAATAACGTGTTGCTCATTAACGATGACGAACCTATCAGTTATGAAGATGTTCTGAAAAATTCAGAAAGGGATAAATGACTTGAAGTCATGAAGTCGGAAATGGATTCCATGTACAAAAATCAAGTAT